>JAUTBV010133443.1:0-11956 GCA_032361325.1 Lepetodrilus fucensis | reverse complement strand
TGAATGCACTTTGCAGTTATAGCTAAGAACTAGTCCAAAACAACCATAAATATCTGTGATATTATGCCTTTAAAACACAAGAAAATACATGAAATAAAATGGAATACAAGCATTTGTACAGTATATCATATGCTGTAGACAACAATTATCCCTCTCCCTACTAGATTAGACTCAGAAACTGCTCTTTAGGGCATCTCCGGTTGCCTCCAGCATGGAGAGAGTTAAACAAATAAAACTTGAACTTGAAGCTGTGTATGACTTCACCGACTTCAATTTAACTGAACACGTATCCCATTCCCAATGTTCATTTGACCACAGTTCAACGTGACATTGTAAACCTTCTAGCACGTTAACTGGCAGATTTGATGGTATACTCCCCTTGGAGTTGAGAATGTGAAGTGAGTGCACAATGACATTGACCAGGGTAATAATGTAGCGCTATGAAACAAGCTTTCACGCATGGATTTGATGCAATATAAACACGCACATTATTACGTTTACGTGGCCACGGGGTAACTGACCTCTGGACAATCATACCAACCCCAGAGGACTTCCACCAGTAGAATTGTTGGAACCCAGCAAACTAAGGTAGAGCTGTGCGTAATCAATTGAAGAAATTGGTTGTGTGTCTTAGTCACCTGAAACTTGCCGTGTAATGTTACCATGGAAGTTGTCTCCAGCTGTCCAGAAGTCCTATCCTTTGGGTCCAATTTTCAGACGAACTAATTGAAAATGTCGGATTTGAATGGCTTTTAACGACATGTCATGACGACACAGACAACTTACTCACGTACACAATTATTGCAGGGAAACCCATTGCAAATTCCAGTTCTTAAACGTCTAAAATGTCAATGCTATATTAATATCTTTTCAAGAAGACTCCTGAAGTCTTGGCTGTTTTTTTCAAGCATTAAGACGTGAATGTATTTGACAGGAAATTCATAACAGCCGTTAAATATGGAACAGATATGGAATCAATAACCGAAATAATGACTTTTGGAACCGTTCCTGCGGCAAACCTCTAAAATGTCTGCAAATTATGTAAACAGCGGGATATAACTATAACAGTATTGATTGATTCTTCACAAAATCTGATAACAAAAAAATGAGTTAAAAAAAAATTGAATTCCATAACCCATTATGTCAGATGGCCACTGGCGGAACCGGAACCTGGCAGGGGGTCAGAGGGGTCAGAGGAGGAGGAGGAGGAAGAGGAGGAGGAGGAGGGCAAGTGGAGGTTCTCGATGTAACGCCATGAGGGGATTCCCATTCTGGTGCTATTTATAGACGGGGGGTGTTATTGATTGGTTCCGGAGTGATATAGTCACTTGGCCTTCATTCTGGGTCAAATTCCAGCACTTATTCTGATGTATTCTGCTGCATGCCGCAACTGTTGACACAAGATTTTCGCTGTGTCAGCCAAAATGAGGTGAATATTCCCCCAACTGTCCTCCGCGTTCATTCCATAGCTGCTGCAGTGTTGCTGATCAGGAACTGGAGCAAGTAATGCAAATTGAACGCCAACATTTTGGTCTAATTGTAAATCATGTTGGCGTTTCTAGGACAATGTATACGCATGCCATAAATCATTTCTGTAGAATTCAATCAGTTTAGATGCACATACACATGGTCGCGAACAGTAAATAATTGCATGTTTAAGCAGATATTCATCTGTTCTAGATGCAGATACATGTATATGGTCGCGAACAGGAAAGATAAACTTATATGTTCATGTATGTTCCTTTATGTTAACACTTGGTTAATACTAGTAAGTTTAATCCACTGTTATGTATTCTCAGTCTACGTAAACAAAGTGAGAGCTGTTACTGCAGAATTGATTACTACTTACATTAGCAAGAACCTAGTGGAAGCAATGTCTTCATGTTCTCTTCAAAGCATAGACATGACCTATTCTGAAAGTAAGCTTTGGTTCCATAGAAAAAGGACTTCAATGGTTTTTCTAGGAATATGAAGAACGGACGTTTATTTTATTAAATAAATCTGCCTTGACATAACAGTATAAATGACCTTGAAAAGAAATATTCATCGGAAAAGAAGCTCACCAGAAAGAAATTGTGCATCAGTAAATATGAAAGGAATTGCTCATCACAATAGATTTGTTCATCAGATGCCGTCTGCATTATACATGATGTCAATAGACAGTCATCAGAATTTAGTAATACATTACTCAGTGATAACCTTTGTACTTAATTAAGTAATGCAGACGTTCTTGGTATATACATTATGTCCACGACCAGTTGCACATAAGGTAAGACGCAAGACACAGACAGCGATTGTATGATATCATCCGTCTGACATGAACTGTCTGGTCTCTGACACTGAAGTAACATCATGCCTCGATCAGGGCTAATCAACGTTTAATAATTAACCGAATCGTGGATAGAATGCTCCATTTAATTACTGTTTTTCAAATACCATGTTTGGAGCCGAAGTTGACCTATCCCGTACCTTGTATATTTCGTGCAGGGGTCATGTGACACACGTCTGTGTTGTCATACACCTGAAGGCACCAGACAGTCATGTGACTTCTGTAATGCTGTTGTATTGCTGACTATTCTTACTTAATGTTAATAGACTTACTTGATAGAAAAGGGTTGATGAAGAACATCGATGCCCAGCAAATACTGTATAGAACTAGGATCTTTCAGGACATGAGAAAATTCATCAGATTTTTACACATAATTTGTACATACATTTACATCATATCGGATCAGATCCATATGAAATCCAGATCCAGTCATATATCATGTTATATCATATCGTTATACTTTATCATATCATATCAATTGATCACACATTTTGGAGACGGACCCAATCTCATCCCTAGTTAATGTGATATGACATTGACCTTACAACCTCTTCCTTTTAATATCCTTTTTAAAAATCTATATTCATTGCAGAATTGTTACATAAACCTCCAGAAAAATCAAAGCCAATGCATTTTCTAAAATTGCTTTTGATAAAATTTGATTGAAGATCTGACAGAGTTTGTCCAGCTGAGCGAAAACCTTCGAATACGAAACCAATAGGAGTTCCATATACGCTGATTAAAGTGTCAAGATAGATCACAGCAATTCTAGAAATTACATGGCAAATTACAACCCTGTATAGCGTCTGGAAATGTGCTGCATGATACACAGGGATGAATCTATAAAATTGGATGGTGTAACCCCCCCTCTGTGATCCTCCGTGAAATACACTTGACATGTTGAGAGCTCTGTGGTAGGATTCACCCTTGTGGTATCCCCATTGTTAGAATTAATCACATTAATGTAGAGTTATGCGATCGTGTGTCTTTTCCTGTTATTTACAAGTCTAAATATCACGCGAATTTGGCGTAAATTATCGATCAATGCCGCTCATTATAACTAGTGAAGCTTGTTGGCGAAAGATCCGGTAAAACCTCCAAGGGAGGGAGAGTTCTGGCCTGTTTCAGACTGGCATTCCTGGTGTTGACGTTGTCGTTTCTATTTTTAAAACAAAAGACCTTGTCTTCAACATGACATAACATCCTTCTCATTACAAGAGATGCTACAATGTTCACTAGCCAAGCGTTTGACTAGGAGAGGTGAAGAGGACATTGAACTGAACAGCATGCATTGCTCAAATCCACCGGCAGAATGTCTTCGATTACAAACAGACGCGTGTGTGCCAAAAGGGTCGATATAGGGAACGGAATTACACTGGCGCTGTTGTAGAAGAAAGGCACGGGTCTTACCTCATGCTTGGCCACAAAAGACTCCAATGTTCCTGATGATTCTTCGTCTGTGTCAGGCTGGTTGGTCGGTTTAACAGACGAACGCACGTTTCGTACACTACAATCGGCAACTTCCTGCCAAATGTTCCAACATCCCGGGCACGCGTGATGACTGGCCCGTTACTTCCGTCGGTTGAGGACAGTTTTGCCTCAATGGCTTGTTTCGTGCCGGGGAATGGGCAGTAATCAACGCTTCTACGTACTCGTTAGAGTGGCTCGTGCATGCTGCAGTTTCACCCCCGACTAAACGAAATCTTCATCGATCTTCTTGATTATTTTGTCTGAAGGAATTTAAGTTAAATTGCCTCCAGAATTAACTTTAGAGTAAAGTATTAATTGAATAAGAAGAATGGCCTTCTCTAATTATCCAATAGATCTGTCTGGATATATACCTATACACGATCTCAATTGAACTGATATTGAAGTTCATTATCAGTCAGAAATCGCATTAACAACCCAAGTATCATTTATCGTTCTCTCATGTCCACATATAGTGCTCATAGTACTTATATACGTGAGCTTCTAGAAAAGTTACCCTTTACAAACGTTCGTTAGGCCTACTATAACAAAGCATGCAGTGGATGATTAAAGTCGACCAAACTGTAGTGGTGTGGATACACACAAGTCATCCTTTAAGCCGTATATCTCGTAGCGTACGAAGAAGTGGCAAACCACCGACAGAGGATGTTATGAAGCGAATATAAGCATGTATAGTGCACGTAACATTAAAACATGTAGGTTACAAGTAAATGTCGACAAATGTCATCATGCTAGGCAAGACATCCAGGATAATAAGACAGCCAAGAACACCATTGATTTCTTTGGAAACTCATTGCATCTGAAATTACCTTTTTCGACATAAGTCTATACTACGAAAACCTACAAACTAAAGTGCATACTGATAAAGCAATGTAAAGGGTATGTGTACACTAGTATTGGAGATGTTAGGTGTTCCTGGAATGTCAGTTGCAATGGCTTATACTAAGGTATTCTTGAAATATTTTACTTTGTAGATCACTGTGTATATTATACTTTTACATTCTTAAGTTGATATTAGATAAGCTGGGTTGAACAACTTTCGATTAAACCTGAAGCATCGAGCAGAGACCGTGCTATTCCTTTGAAATGTGGAAATAACAAGGTATCTATGAACAATGATGGAAGTGGGCGTGTAGGCCTGTATTTAATACTATATTTATCATATTCATGAATTATGTAGAAAACCAATCTCATTAAATTCATATCTCAGCGGAGCGAGTGTCATATAATTATATCTGTTTGAGCGTTAGTTTTGGATCTTATTTTAATGAGACTGGTAGAAAACAGATACAATGATATGCCATAAATATTTAGACATTCCAATATGATATTGCGCTATAAGCACGATTTCGAGTGTAGATTTGGCGCAATGTAAATGCGCACACTATTATTATTATTATTAGTAGTAGTAGTAGTAGTAGTAGTAGTAGTAGTAGTAGTAGTAGTAGTAGTGGTAGTTCTTCTCAGTAGTTCATTTATTCACAAAATATTAGAAAGTTAAAAGAAAAACATAATTAAAAGTATTAAAATATTTAAACTAGGCTAACATAATGATACACTCACGATAATAGTGTCATAGCTCATTCTCTCATATAACGAAATCAACCGACTTTAACCCATTACAATCCAGACACTCTCCAAATACTAACAGCAGTCGTGATTGAAGACGTTGTTTTCCTCGACGACTTGTAACGCGATTTGGGTTCGAAGATTTTGCTACGTGCGCCCCAGAGTTGCTCGCGGGGTGGTCCGAAGTCCAGAAAATATGCAACATCACAAGTGAATCTATTGACATAGTCAGAGTTATTACCGTGTCCCAGTCTTTAATTTACCACGTTTTTCTTGCCAAATCGATAATTTGACCTTCAGAGCGGCACCAGCATAAAGTGCTAAAAGGTTACTGCATGTACGGAAAATGTCCTTTCGATTTTCTGTTCCTTTTTCCCCCTATATTCTTTTCTCTTTTACCACTACGGTAGTCTCAAAGGAAAACAATGCAGTGATTTAATGGTATATTACAATACTAATACATCCGCATGTGTACGTTGCTAATAATTGATAACAAATAAGCAAATAGTTTTAACATTGAATTTACTTGTTTCCTTTCCACGACATGGATTAAATAACAATTATTAATTATTTTAAAAGTTTAATTTCAGAATCGATTACAATTATTTCAAGGTTCATATACATATTCTTGAACTGTCACACATCATAAATAAGATTAAGCTCGCCATTGCATATGCATATTTACTTGTATGATTGAAATCTGTATTTATTTTAAAACATTATTTTGACCCATTGATTGGCATTTCATATAATATACTACTACTATTTTATTTTATTTGGTTACAAAAAATATTGCTACTTTCTCTTCAATAAGGAACATGTATAAAGGTCCAAATTATGTTTTAACTAAAACCGATTAGTAACTCTTCAAATGGAATTAAATAAATCCTATCGCGTGGATTGATTTTCTGACATCGCTACAACATGGCGGGTCCCAATCTCCCCATAGCGCTGTCGTTGTCAGAGGATATGCGATCTAAACTCGGAATGGACATAATTTTTTCTCTCCCAATCTTGAGAGCGTAAAGTAATTATAATTGCAGTCTTGTCAACTGTCTGCCTTTCTCGTAGCCATCGAAGTTGGAAGCCGTCCGGATGCAACAAAGAAAGCAAATTTCAATCATCAGGAACCGAAAATTAAAAGCCATTCTCATCTTTCCTCCTCGTCGGAGATTTTAATGGCAGGGCTGAAGCTTTCTACTCCATGTGACGAAAAGCGAGATATCGAATGGCCCATTTGAACCTCCATAAGGATTACAAATAGAGCTTAATTATATGCTATTCCGTTTCATCTACAGACCCTTTAAAACACCTTTTGCGTTGCTTTCCGTTGCGCAGACTAAATTATCAAACTATTGGGAAATGGCAACTAAGAAAATATTAGTGGTATAAATCGTTGTGGTCTATGCCATTCATATTTTGCCAGTACTAATAAGTCATTCTTAAATGTCCTAGACGAATCGTTATATTCTCTGTATCGACAGATTCTCGTCTTAGCATTATTAATGACGTGTGTACATATTGATGTATCTCTGTCTGTGTGTAGCATCCTTCCAATTAAATAATATATTCTTTGAAATTGCATGTTATCCAGCCTACAACAACCCCTATTATGTCGATTAGTATAAATATGAAATACCATGTCGATATCACCAATAGCATAACACACCAATCTGTGAATTTCAAGTACGTGTGCTATTCAAGTGACTAGATCAGAAAAGAATCTGAGTTCATTTAGGCGACAACCAGGAAATTAACCGTCCAGAGTTGTGTAAGATTGTCCTAAGGTTATTTTCGTATCTTCAGAGAATCCTTACGTAACATCCTTGACAAGGTGTTCATATAATTCTTATAACTCTTCTTTTTTTTGTTAACCCAAGCAAACATTGAAGCTGTAGGAAGCCAGCTCTGTATAATATTGAAGGCATATTACCAGGTTCGATATTGTGTAACCCGTGCAAACATATTATTCAATGTGACTTCCAATCATTCTCTATTCCCCTGCAAACACTACTCAATTATTCGAAGACAAGCATGAATTTGAATGATGTGTGGTTGAACGCCGTTATTCGAGATGGTCTGCTCGAGTTTCGCAGAACCGACGGCAACTCTGTGTGTGTTTTACGGTAAGAGCTATGTATAATGTATACACATTGCAGACTTAAATGGAACTGTTATACACTGTACGACACTTGTGAGAACACATTATGTCCAATGGTAAGGAATTATGTATACTGGTGAGTTAAATAAAGTATGCAACTAAGCGTAGGCTATCAATAAGAAGAAGAGGAGGAAGAGGAGAAGAATAATAAGAAAAATATGAAGAATAACAACATCAACAAGACGACCAAGAACATGAACAAGCTTACGAAGAAGAAGAAGAAGATTATGATGATTATGGTGACGACGACGACGACGATGATGATAGAGATGATGATGATGATGATGATGATGATGATGGTGAAGAGGATGATGTAGAAAAAAAGAAAGAAAAAAAAGCGAGACGAAGAAGAAGAATATAATGATGATGATGATGATGATGGGGATGATGGTGAAGAAGAAGAAGAAGAAGACGAAGAAGAAGAAGAAGAACAACAACAAAGATGAAGAAGAAGAAGAAGAAGAAGAAGAAGAAGAAGAATAAGCAGAAGAAGAAGAAGAAGGCTAACAGAAGAATACCAAGAAGATGAAAGAGCAAGAGAACCCAGTCAACAGGTAATATCTTAAACAGGTATGAATGAATGAATGTCAATGAATTAAGTAAAAGTAATTACGTCTTCAAGTGAGATGCATAGATCTACTGTATATAATTAGATGGAGGGCATACCAACTACTGTAGTAATTTGCGGTCCATGACAGAAATCTATAGCATACGTGAAAACTTTGGCCATGCTGTGAGACAAATGCGTCCCAAGGAGCGACCAGTCTGCCGAAATCAGCTAAGCTGGAAGGCGACTGTAAATGCATTTAAATACACACACACACACACACACACTTGGCCGACATCAATGAGGACAGCGAAATCAATGTGTGTGTGTGTGTGTGTGTGTGCGTGCGTGTGTGTGTGAGTGCGTAAGCGTGTGTGTATGTATGTATGTGTGTGTATGCGTGTGCATGTGTGTGTGTATGTGTGCGTGTGTGTATGTATGTGTGTGTGTGTGCGTGTGTGTGTGTGTTTCTTGTATACATGTAATATGTCTCAGGCCCATTGTTATTCACTTCATGTTAATAATAGTGTTTTGTCGTTGAATCCTTGTTGTCGTATAACAATAAAACGGTGTATTTCTTTTTCCGCTCGTCAGTTTGTTTTTTGTATACATACATTCAGTCGTCTTCATGAATTCCTGATAAACTTATAAAATTATGCCCCAATCCTATAATTATACAAAAGAACAACTTTGCGTACATGTTAGGCCAATCGTTGTTCTGTCCAAATTGGTAGCATGCCGTTTTGATGAAATTACAAATCAATCAGACTATTATACCATGGACATAAAAGCGTTTATAGTAACTTTTAAAAGAATGTTCTCTCAATTGAATTCACAAATTACTTCCGTTTTCCAATGGTGGCATCTAAACTTAATCGCATGTGAAACATAGGGATGACTTTGATGACGTGTTAGCTCGTTGCATTTTCATTTCTTCCATAAACGGAAAAAAGCCAACTTCCGATAACGTTTGCAATAAAACATTCAGTTGTGATTCTGCAACTGATTTACGTGTTTCCTGTTTAGCATGTCATTTCCGGCGGTGCAGTCCTGGCAGTTGTAATGAGCCAATAGCTGATTTTTGTATGGGGTAAAACACAGATTTCTCAGAATGTCACGAAACAGCTGATGTTCTAAATTCATTTTCAGTGTTAAAAAAATAATCGTCTCATTCATGAATTAAAACAACCATTCATTTTGTTCTAACCATTAAGTATTTATATATACCAACCATTCATTTGCGGACGTTCATTATTTAAACCAACCATTCATCATTTATACCAACTATTTATTTTCTATAGATAATTAAACTGCCATTACAGAGTTTGCAAAATTAGTAGATTCGTAACTAATTTAGACGTATCTAATATTATTTGATGAATTTTCAATCGGAATATGTTGGCAACCCTTCATGGAACAATTTCCTATTTGGAATCCAATCAACTTCGAATTCAACATACATTTATATTCGAAAAATGGTCAGAAGAATTCATATGAACTCGCAAACTGTCTCCAGATGCCATCATTGTGTCTCAGTGTCTCTATGTAAAAAGGAATCCAATCAACTTCGAATTCAAGCTATTCAGTCATATTCGAAACAATGGTCAAAATAATCCATTATGAACTTGCAAAGTATCTCCAGATACCATCATTCTGTCTCGGTATCTTTATAAAGGATATCCCAATCAACTTCGAAATTCAGCTAGAGTTCTGCCATATTCGAAAAATGGTCAAAACATTCTATAATGTTTATATACACGCATGTCTGATTATACTGTATATAGTCAAATTTCCAATTTTCACTTCCATGAAGAATTGTATAAGTCTATGCAATGGTATTGTCAGTGTTCGTATGTAGTTATGTAGCCTACCATGTTCTGTATATAATGTTCTGTCTGTCAACTGTGTGATTCACGAGATTAACTGTCTGTTCTGAACTGTTCTGGGAAGACTGATTCGGTTGGCCGAGCATTGTCCATTTGCGACAATTCCCCAGGGGACGTGTGAATCAAAGTGAAATTTCTGGTGAACGAGTGAATGAAAATGAGAGACACTTTGATCGATAAATGGAGCAAATACAGACACATTTTAACGAGGAAATCAAGAATTGAGTGTCACGCTTTGGAACCGTCTCCAAACAGAAACAATGTCAATATAAAAACACAGAATACAACCAGAATGGGGAAAGGGATGTAACTCCTGATCTAGCGGAATCGTGTTGGACGTAAAATCCTCTAGGATTAGTGTATACTAGGTATATATAGTGTAAACACGTAAACTTAACTTACACACATCTATTGCTCTATAACAATATGGAACAGAATATCCCCATAAACTTAGAACCCCATTAATATGTAACGTGTATTAAAGATACTACATTTTGCATTGCAATAATTCGAGATGCGCGGCTTGAAAAATATTAGGCCTAGATACCATGTCTCTCGGTTCATATCTGAAATGAATGCATTGATATCCTACATTGACGTTCAATGCATTCATAAAAGTATATGCGTAGTCTACATGTATATAAGGGGCTGCTCCTTTCTAGCTGTTCTGTCTATACTTTCTGCCCGACGCATGCGCAGTTACCAAGGATCAAGACCGCACAGGGTAACTGCACATGCGTCGGACAGAAAGTACAGACAGAACAGCTAGAAAGGAGCATCCCCTAACACAAATTGAATGTATAAATGCAGAACCAATACACTGCACGATCCGTAATTGTTATCTAACTATATATAATAACTAGACGGGTAGGTATTTTCTTTGTGGTCAAATAAATATAGGTTATTGTGCACGCCTTCCTGACACATAATACAATAATAAGAACACATCAGCTTGAGTATTACTCTGGACAGTAACAGTCAAAACCATTACTGTGTTAAAACTGCCACGTGTAGGTCTATTACATATTCAATAATAGGATCACACATGTCGACATTTTTAGTAATTTTGCAAATTGCATAAATCATTCCCAACTTACCGTCGCTTTGAGAGTAATCCACTTGTAGACCAGCCAAACGATTAAGTAGGTGTTCTGTTTGGTCCTTGTAAAACATGCCAGCCATAGGTAAATCTATAAGTAGCGGTCTGTCCCGTGTCTAGTATAGGATCTATACTGTAGTGCACTGGTATACAAAGCACACCAAACCCAAAGCGTATAATCTGCATTCACCATGATTCCCGAAGGAACAAGTTCACTTTCACCATAAACGTGTACACCTATGCAGTGTCGAGGACAATAGGCTTATATAGTTATACTGCTCATAACAGAACAGTCTATGAATATGTGAAAGTTCCAGTTCTATGTGTGAAGTTAGTTTAATTATTCCTGGCTGTATTCAGATATTGAGTTTGAATCAGGAATCGCAATAGGAAGCAACGTCAATTTCAGCAATATGTTTTGGGCATTAAATGTTGGGGTATTGTAAGATTATAGTTAATGAACTTTAGTTGCAGTGTTGTGTTGGAATATTGGTTTCTTGTATGCTGTTTGGGCTTCATATAGCCTGATAGTATTGACGTAACACTGCTGGTACTCGTCAAATAATACATTGAACGTACTCCAGTCTTCTGGTGACAATGGACTAGGGGGTCGGCTATGGATTGAATAGATTTAATGGACACCTACCCTTTGTGGATTTGCCAAGATGACACTAGACTGGGTAGAATTTTTTAATTTTTTATGAATGGTTGTACAAATTGTATTATGTATTCGAGGGGTTAGAGACAGAACACCTTATTTCCACTTTACTTACTGAGTAAATTGCATTTGAAAGTTTGGGAAGCAACTTAAAAATAGAAACACTCACTTTTGTTTTATTGAATATCTTCAAAAGTATGTATCTGATTGACATAATAT
>JAUTBV010133432.1:0-11958 GCA_032361325.1 Lepetodrilus fucensis | reverse complement strand
ATTATTAGGAGCCTCCCTGTACCCGGAAGTCAGTTTCACAATGAGGCTCCCGCCATTACTTTCCAGCCCTATTGTTTTATGAATTGTGTATATATTCCCAGTTGCATGTGACTTATTCAGCTGTCTGCTGCAGGTTCTACATTAAAGACAAAATGAAGGTCAAGGATATATCTGGTGACATGAAGAAATTGTTGACCTCAATGGGTGAGCGTCTCGCCGAGAGAGCTACTGAACTTGACCTTTCGATGGAGGTCAAGTCCAAGGCCATGAAAGCCAGACAGAAGACTGTGGTGTGTGACACGTTCCACATGGCAGGCATCGTCGTACCCATAGATGAAAATGAAGTTGGATATCGCGAAGTTCCAGAAACGCCAGGTATGATGTCGGGGTATCTGACTTGCAGCAGACGACTCCTAAACTTCAAATGTTGATGATATTGATAATAAATTATGTTATAGTTTACCTTTGAGGGCATTTGGATTCCCTAATTTGAAATCCCAGAAATATGTTCAAGAATCATATATTGTCATTAATGACCTTACAATGAATTATTGTTGTAAATCATCAACATCAATACGCAAGATATATTGTTTTTCAATATACGCTTGTTAAAAGCAGCAATAGCATATCACTGTTCATAGGCCATTAACCCTCTCCCTGCTGGATTAGGCACAAGCACAGCTCTATTGGGCATCTCCAGCATGGAGAGAGTTAAATTTTATCTCAAAGATAAGTTAAACGTTATGTACAACCTGTTGGCTGCGTAAAATGCACAATACTGAAAGAATAAAAAATATATTTTACAGGCGATTTGAAGAAGATACTGGCAAAAATCAAGAGTTCTAAAACTGAGAACGAACGCAATGTGAACTTTGACCCCCTCCAGGAACTGATAACTCTGATTCAGTTTGCTAACGATGAAGGCGACTACGGGGAGGGGCTGGAACTGGGACTCGATTTGTTCAGTTTTGGCGGGAGAGTGTTCCACTCCACCATTCTTCACCTGCTTTCCCTCGCTTACCAATTCCTCAATCGCCCCCAATATGGCCGAATTATTGCATCACATCTCAAGCGAAGGACACACTCGGAGGATCTTAATGAATTAGAATAATTACATATTTGTTTTATTTCACTCATAATATGTGTATGTTGCTAAATCAAGAAATGAGATGATCGAATGGTGGTATTGGTCTGAGTTATGTCCCCTTACCAATCGACGTATATAACTAAAGATTCCCGCTGTGACAACACCGGTCGCCATGGCCTTGACCACTTTATGTGTGACACCATTTTATTGTGAGGATTGTGAGACACTGGGAGGGAATGTGCACATTACACTGATCGGTTGCAAGTGTTGGAATTGTGCTCACTAGAAAAGACAGTTCTAGATTAGTAAAAAATCTGAAGGAAAAGTACATGTACTAAGAATTTGCCTAATTGGTTTTCTGATTTTGTTATGTTTTAAAGAGATCCTTTGTTACTAAGAAGTTATGAGAATACATGCCCAGATTTGTTGAACAAGAATATATAATAACCCTGCGTTAGTGACCTTTGGCTTCTGCAAAGATGGTCTTTCCACTTCAACAAGGCAAGGATCCTCAAGGCCTAAGCTTAAACTGATACTTATTATCGTTAAGTGGCAATACAGTGATCATTTTCAAGGTCCGTCAGAACCAGCCGGTGCTTGCAGGTTTACTGCAGCATTCAGCGCTACTGATGTTGCAGGTTGTATCTTGCCATAAATTGACAAATCGTGATGTAAGTGAAAGAATCTTGAAATATACTCTAAACCACAATTTTATTATTATTATTTTTAATAATGTTGCTAAGTCCTGGGTGTGACTTGTTTTGGGCATTTGTGAGTCGAGTAGAGTGCTCCAAGGACGTGCACATTAGCACCACATTATTTTACAATACTAGAACACAACTTGAGTGATGACAGCATTAATGACCAATCACTGAGGATTATTTATATGAAGATCACATATCAGCAGTTACTCAAGATTAATTATGCAATATGAATGGGTTAAAGGCATAATATCACAGATAGTTATGGTTGTTTTGGACTAGCTCTTTAGAGATGATGCTGCAAAGGGACACAACTCTGTTTGCTCGAAGATTCGTGCTTAGAACAGTGATACATCTTTAGACAAGATAAATAGCGGAATGTTCCCCTATTTAATATAAAATATGAATAAAATATTTAATATAAAATAAGTACATCACTAAATAACAACTTTTGGGTGGATAAATCAAGCGTAATTAGTCTCAGATGAAAATTTGTTTGTCCTATTATACAGGTTTATCAACTGTGATATTATGCCTTTAAATAAAAATTAAATATCAAGGGAATTCAGAGTGCGACTTGTACTTACACGAGGTGTTTGTGTGAGGCAATGAGCAGCTCAAAGTCCTGGCCGTAGCTCTGGAGAGCATCCACCACTAGTAGACTGTGCACAGTCAGCTTCAGAGATGTGTTCAGGGCTTTCTTAGACAAGTCTGCCTGGACATCTGTCACTCGCAGCTCTGCCAAGGCTTGACCTGAACAAATCCAACAATGAACTTCAAAAATAATACAATAATATCCTCTATTATCCTAATAATATCCTCTATTATCCTGAGAGAAAGAAAAAGCAGAGAGAAAAAGAGGAAATATCAACTTCAGGCCCTCAGATTACGAAACTTTTCCGAGTACGTTTTTGTGCTCAAGTCACGTGCCATGCTAAAAAAACATGACGTTTTATGAACAAAATTCTGAATTGAGTATGAAATCATACTCAGAAAAGTTTTGTAATCTCGGGCCCAGAAGTATAGACAATGATGATGAAAAATTAAATCACGGTGAATTCAGCAAGGCATTGGTTTTTTTTGTGATTTAAAAATGTTTTCATTCGTATCGTGGCTTGCATCTTTTGTATGTGTACAGTACCAGATTTCCAGCACATATTTTAAAGATTTTCTTTTATTGAATGTTCCTTCCAGGTGCTATCTAAGAGCGCATTAGTTTCAATCATATGACCAACCCTAGGGTAACGGTTGCATGATCAAATTAGCCAATGAGGGTTTTCGTATCATCATGAGTTTGGTCATTGGCTAATTTCATCACGTCGTGATAATGGCCCCATTTACTATCAGACATTTGATTCTGGTCGGATGTGGCCAAAATTGAATGTCCGATAGTCATTGGGACAGTCACAAAAAAAAACAAAAAAAAAGGAGTGAAGAAACATTATCAAGATATTCATAGATTAACATACCTAAGCCCATATTCTAAAATTGTAATCTCCAATTAAATCTATCATTTTTTATTCTTTGTAAAATGAGGTCAATTTAAACTAAATAAGTGACACGCGCGACCGTAATCAGCCTATGTATTTTATCATTATGTACGCGTTTTCATCACTGCCAGATTTAATATCTATGCTTATTTGGGCTACTGGTGAGCTACAGCTATTCTGTGGAAAGAGGTCCAGACTTGAGTATGATGCCGTGAACACTGACTAACCTTGGCTCTGTATCTCCACAGACAGACTGTGAATAAGGAACTGTAGAACCACCAGCTTGTTGTCTATCTCCTCTCTTGACTTCTTCACTACTGGCTCATTGCTGCAGAGAATACAAAACACAGTGAATAAATGGAGATCCCAGTAGAAAACGTGGCAGTTCAATGATTTACAGTTCCAATCATCAGGGCAATTTATATCGTAAAGAATTTGGTTACCAATCAAAACCGATCGGATACCAGGGGAATCGGATTATCGAAGGTCGGACTATCAGGGTTCCACTGTAATAGGCTTTCTAAATATTAGATTTATTTTTCATAATTAATACTATTTCTTAATTTTAAATTAATTTATTGTTTTATTATATTCGTATTTTTTCTTATTTTATTTTAAATTTGTGTGTGATAAACCATACAAATCATACATATAAATTCAATTCTCTTCAACCTATTTAATATATTTGGTTATTATTTACTTGAAAATATTACTCCAGGCATGACAATAATTGCATTTTCAGAGGAAAACAAGCCTAGGCTACAAGGCCCCAAGCCACGGCCATGGCAAATAAATTGACCCCTGTACAAGTAAATCAGTGGATTTCTGCGAATCCATGAAAACATCCATGCCTGGTACTCATAGAAGCCAGTCGCCTTCACCAGGGATGTAAGTGAGTGGGCCAATTATTGTTTTAGGTCACAGCAGGAATTTTTCACCCATATGCAATTTCAGGGATGTCACATATAACTAAGACAAAAGCTAGGTGGTACAAGCGTTAAATTGTACTCAGAACAGTGCTGTAACCTCTTGGCAAGAGCTAGGTGGTACAAGAGCTAGGTGGTACAAGAGCTAGGTGGTACAAGAGCTAGGTGGTACGAGTACTCACAGTGTGGCTAGGCTGGAGGTGGAGTCAGAACTGGCCACAGCCAGGTTGTCGGCCATTGTCTGTACACTGGAGCTGGATGTACTGCCCTCCGAGAACACCTCCACCGCCATGTTGACTGCATGGATCTACAAAGTCAGCGTCAGAATGAGTCAGTGAGTGAATGATTTAGTGATTGAGTGAGTGATTGGGTGAGTGAGTGATTGAGTTATCGATTGATTGATTGATTGAGTGAGTGATTCAGCGAATTGTTGATCAATATTGTTGCAGGAATCTTTCACCCATATGCAATGACTCCTATTTAAGATTATGTTTTAGTTAGTAATTCAAATGAATTGGAAATCTTTAGATATGTTTTCGTTCCAACCCTCCCCAAAACATATTTCCCCCCTGCATGTCCAGTGGTGAATATAGAGCGTCTAGTTCAGTTCCACAGAACAATCACAACACTATATGAATACATGAATATAGAGATATGAATCTCATAGCCACAGCGCTAAGATCCACAAAAATGTTATTAACAAAAACATGAAGCAGTTCGCTTGACCAGACCTTTCTCTCGTTGACATGGAAGGTGAGAGATGGAAGCGTTCCGGACAGTTTCATTTTTGGCCACTGTGGGTCTGCTGTCACTATCAGTCTCCTGAAAAATTCACTCATGATAATAATTTATCAAAATTAAATAAAGGGTTTGTATACATATTTTACATGAAAATACGACAAATATTCTTCATGCTAACTGCTGTGTATTTTCGTACTTTTCGTGTTAGACATTATGTTATGGTATGACGTCATCATGAGCACGTGCTAGCCGAGACCAAGTTAGGAATAGAGGCTATACGTCTCTCTGGGACACATGTCTTGTCTCGTTATTCTATGAAGTGAGTGAGTGAGTGAATACGGAGTTTAACGTCGCTGCGGGAATCTTTCACCCATTTGCGATGATATTTTCTATGAAGAACACAACCCTAAGAACACAACCCTAAGAACACAACAATAAGAACACAACAATAACACAACCCTAAGAACACAACCCTAAGAACACAACAATAAGAACACAACACTAAGAACACAACCCTAAGAACACAACAATAAGAACACAACACTAAGAATACAATACTAACCTCTCCATTTGCAAGGATATGGTAAACTTATCCACGACATGCATCCGACTGTTGCCATGGGAATATGCGTGTCTCCAGTTGTCATGAGGTCGTCCGATCAACACCTGCATATCCGTCAACTCAAGCTTATATCTGAAACAGTTTGTGACAGAATAATAATCAAAAACCTTAAAAAAAACTTTTTTAAAAATGTGATGAAAATTCATGGTCAGATTTCACAGAACGATAGTAATTTCTATTTATATATTAATTATAGTAAATGTTCTATTACACCGATACCCTGGGATAAAATTTAAACCCAGGGCCTTTGGCTCGAAAGTCCAACATTCTACCATTGAACTACCACCCACCCCATATACAAAATAAACTTAAAAATGTAATTACAATTCAGGAATTCTGTATTAAAATACTTTTCTTCTGAGCATGTGGTACTGACCTCTCGTACAGATGGTCCAGGACGGCCGTAGAGGACTGACCAGCTGTCAGTGACACCGAGGACGACGTTTGTGACATTTGTGACGAGGACGGAACTCTCAGGAATCTGCCCTCCGGGACGGACAGTTCAGGGGAGGTCCGTTCTGGAGCGGTCACTTGCTGGCCGTTGAACTCGTTGGGAGGGGTTGTTGGAGGAGTGTGGAAGTCCTCTATAATAAGGAAAAATAATTACGCATGAGTAATAAAATATTTCAAAACATGTCGCACAATCTATAGAGTGAGTGAATATGGAGCTTAATGTCGCTGCAGGAATCTTTCACCCATTTGCGACGACCACAATCTATAGAAGAAGACTTAGTGTGAGCAGTAACAATGTTCTTTGAAATTGATATTGATAATCCATGAGTAACTGATGTAATATTGATAGGATGCGCTGTCTGTAGAGTGGCAATGCCCGTATCATCCTTGATCTGTCAGTATGCGACGAGAATTGGATTTGACCCCTATTTTCTTATTTAATTTTTGTTAAAAAATAAATAATATTGCACCACTAATAAAAATTGTATTTATATAACAATCACCAAATATTTTGACTAAGTATTATTTTATGCAGAGGGGCGACGTTCGAAAGAATGAACAGGCAAATAGGCTGAATTTGCACCTGCGGCCAGGTGAAGAAGAGCACCAGCACGTGCAAATCTAGCCCTTTTACCCGTTCCTTCTGTCGAACGTCGTCCCTCTGCATAAAATAATACTTAGTGAAAATATTTGGTGATCGTTACATAAACATATTTTTTATTACTGGTGCAATATTTCTATTTTTTAAATTGTTGTTAGGTCAAATGAAATAAGAAAATGGACGTTTTTTTGTTTTTCATTCCATGAAGTATTTACAATGCATTTCATGCCAAACTATAACATTATCATCTATTGGTAATTAGTAGAATCTATGTCTTCTTTATTTAAAATATGCCATAAACCAAATCAATCACGAACAGCGGGGGGTAGGCGATAATAGGTCCTGGGCGATAATAGGCCCGTAACCAGTACAGCTTTTAACATGATATTCTTAGAACTATCTGTTTTCAAATCAAGTCTGAAAACATATTTATTATTCATAACTAACTATCAATAGCATTGTTTTGTAGCCCTATGAGCAATGACTCAGCGATGACTGGCTTATTGGAAATTGACGCATTATCAATCAAATAGACATATTAGTAGTAGTATTAGTAGTATTAGTAGTAGTAGTAGTAGTAGTAGTAGTAGTAGTAGTGTGCGAAGGTTTAACATCTTTCAGACTTTTATTAATCGTTAATATAATTTATCGGCCTTTACAATCAAAACAATATAAAATATAAAGGGAGATAAACACACGGCTATAGATATATTCGAGCCGACCGCTATAACATATCAATTAATATCATGTTATAAACAGAAGTGGGACGTGGGCGTGAAGAGATGATAGCATAGGCACATTAATTCTCAGATTAGAATTACTCTTCTACAATGTACTTCACACAGATCAGGAACTTGTGGGTTAATTGAACAATTTAGCTGCCCATTAAATACCATAAAGGTGAAATTGTATGTAGGTCTATACGTGAAAATAATGGTCGCGAACCAGACAGAACATTAATATAGTTTAATGATGATGTATCACCTGTCCAAGATTCGTGCCTGTGATAAGACAGGTGACCATTTTAACCCTCTTTTAACGAAACCGGATTTTAACGAAACCGGATATGCCTTAACTAGATGTGTATATGCCTCATCCAGCAGGGAGACGGTTAAACATACAATAATTTGTGATTTGTAAAAATGTAGTAACACAATCACATGGAAACATATACTGTAACGTTTTATTTCTGAATGTATCTCTTCCATAATGAAACGGAATGTCAAACGATGGATCCATGTATACAATCAATCTTCGTCTTCCTGTATTGTTTTGGTCTTTAAAGCCATTTCACATCAGGTTGTTTCTTTATTTAAATCTTTGACATTTTGACGTAAAAACATTATACATATAAGATAACCTTGCGTGATTTATTGAGATTCTGGATATATATTTCAAATATATACAATGCAGGTTACACTAATTAACGGGTATTTTATAATAGTCATCGTGGCATTCAATATATATATATATATAACATTACACGTTACTATTAGTTTCACGACTTGATCTGACATATATTGCATTAATCAATTTAATAGCGAACGAACCGTACACGATTACATTTCAAATGTCGAACACAGAAAACGTTACAGGTCTGTTAATGTCAACATACACAAACGCAGTGCTATTGCAATAATAAATTTAATTATGCAATTCCTGTATTATTGTTTGTAAAACAGTGGATCGGACTTAACAACGATTACAACTATTAGTCGGGTTTTTTCCCCATAGATTTACATGCATGCTAATTTGGGAATGGAAATGACATTCACTTGGCATACATATAAAGTCATGTTTGTACTTCCACAAACATACTTGTATAGACAAATAAAACGTACATAGGTTGAGGTAATAATAAGGTTGATCATAAACTATGCCAACACACCGTATATGCCTTTAAGAATAGTATATCGTCAAAGTTTCGATTTGACATTACATGTATACACACATACATACGGTAACATGTATGAAATGTCATCTAGAAATCAAGTTGAAGTGCATCCCGTAAATAACCAGTGTGAAACATATCACTTTTCTTATTAAATAAAAAGGATAAAATACACATACATAACATGTATGAAATGTCATCTAGAAAACAAGATGAAGTGCATCCCGTAAATAACCAGTGTGAAACATACCACTTTTTTCTTAAATAAAAAGGATAAAATAGATTAAATGTCAACGGTAAATGTCACCGTGTTCCTGCAATAATGATGAAGCTAGACGCTGTACACATATAATGTACTGTTTCACGTGGCATTTATAAACATGCATCAGCATATGTCGTAAAGTGACAAGAACAAAGAAGACAGTGTATGCACTAATGCCACACTAATGGGGTTAGACGTATGCTAGACTGCATCAGTACGTACGTGTGTGACACTGATTGGATCAAGTCAAAGTATCAGATGCATTAATCCTCATGTTAGTCCATAAAGTCAATTCAAACATACATTTACATTCGTGTTAGTAATATTTTAATTTGTTAACATACAATTTTCTTTTAAATGTGCGTTTATTGATTGCTTTAAAATACTACTATTCTACTTTTATGATTTTCTTTGATGATTAATATGATATATGATTTATGTCATTATTAAATTTGGATGTGTTTTATTAAAGCAACCCTTCTGCGACTCGTAGAGTCGGGTTTAAATCAAACACGGCCAACGGCTCTTTAGAGATGACGCAAAGGGACATAACTCTGTTTGCTCACACATTCGTGCTTAGAACAGAGATGCTTCAATGACCAGATAAATAGCGGAACACTCCCCTATTTAATATAAAATATTATTTGTTTTATAACTATCGAGTGCCGGGATAAGTACATCACTAAATAACAACATTTGGGTGGATACATAATTAGTCTCAGATCGAAATTCGTTTGTCCGATTATACATGTTTATTAACTGTGATATTATGCCTTTAATAAATAGCGGGGAAATACATATCTGGTGTCTTTTAGATGCCCGACAACATAGAGTTAAAATTGTTTCAGTTTAAGTTGATGCTCTGCATACATACTTGACGATACATTAGGCGTAATGGATAGGCTTGTTTTGTAAACGTATGCCCGAAAGAACAATGCTAATGCTAACACTTTAACCTCTAGATATAATCTGAGAAATGCAAATTATAATGAGATTAAATGCAATAAGAGATTGTATAGTAGTATTGTTCAAAATACGCCTACAGTGGGACACTTTAAGACAGGGTAGTAATTTGTATATGTTGTATAGAGTAACTGGAAAAAAAAACAGTGTATGTAAATATTGTACACAGTTTTATTATATAGTGGAGATTTTCGCCATTTCCTCGGATGTTATTCAATTACATTGTTAGCTGTTGAAAGTTTTGGTTGGTGTGTGTGTGTGTGTGTGTGTGTCTGTATGTATGTGTGTCTGTGTGTGTATGCGTGTGTGTGTGTGTGTGCGCGCGCACGTGTGTGTGTATGCGTGTGTGCGTGTCGTATACAATTGTAGTCATTAATTAGCGTATACACAAGCTTTCTCTTATTAAACGACAAATGAACAATAATCTATGTGAAGCCAATGGCAACAGTTATCTGTTATAAATTAACAAGAGTAAATTAACAAGAGTACGTTTATTTTCGTGGATTTTTACTGTGAACATACTGGTTTATGGGACATTTGGAGAGAAATTGCGCTAAAACTGACTTAGATGTTAGAATGGCACTGGTGTTCAACAACGCCGTTAAAGAGAAGGTGTACATGTAATATTTATACATAAGTAACTTAAAATGTCATACGTGTCGGCAAATATTAATGTTTGATCATACTGTGTAATATCACCTGTAGTAGGCTTTGACTATGACTTAAATACTAATCATATATTGCCACTTTATTGGTCACAATGATTTGTAAAATGTAGGCATATACAGTATTCACCATGATTGCGTGGTTACATGTTATGCTTGGTTGTCGTTATGCACAATCATGTCATTCAGAACCGTGAAAGTGGCAATATTTCGTCACAAGCAATGCATACAACGGGATAATTATTTTAACTAAATTAATCATGAAATAGTACCAATATTGTTGGTTTTATACCAAATCAGCTTCATTACATTGGATTGTACGAGGTATTAATCAGATGGACGGTCGGTGGCCGCAAGGTATAGAGGGAAGTCACCTATCCGGTTTGAATACGACAGACTAGCTCCCGTCTACAAACAAAATCCGGTCAAAAGTAATCAAGTAACGTCACAAGTGTTACCACTAACCTAAATATGCTCACCTAAATGTTCCCGCTAGTGCCCACTCATGCGCATAAGGGGATGCAAGTCCTGGTCATTTCCGGTGACACCTAATCGGATACCGGTATATCATCATTGGATAATGGTTTGGGATTTTGCTCAGCTGAGATTTATCAAATTGATTCGGTTCGGTAACTTGAGAAATAAAACAAGCCCAGACTCAAGTTACAGCACTGAGTCAATGGGAAACATATCAGCTGAATAACATCTAAAACTCAAATTTGTTTCGAAAGATTGGCGACAGGACACTTAAAGGCATAATAACACAGATATGTATGGTTGTTTTGGACTAGTTTCTAGCTACAGCTGTAAAGTACATTCACTTGACATACATAAAATCATGTTTGTACTTCCAAAAAGCTTTCCCTCGCAATATGATACTGCACTATGCTGTGCAAACCAATACTTTGAACCGAATGTATTAACCAGCTGTCGTCAACCTGAATGTGGTCGGGTTACCTTTTGCTGTTATTCATATGCATGCAAAGGATATACCTCCAAGTGAAACGACCACATTTACTTAGAATTCCTTCATAGATCAGTTGATGCATCAAAGAAAAGATAATTAGCGGAACGTTCCCTATATTCATATGAAATATTATTATTTCTATAACTATCGAGTGCTGGTGGAACAAGTACATCAGTAAATAACAACTGGATAAATCAAGCGTAGTCTCAGATCGAAATTGGTTTGTCCATTATCTAGGTCTATCAACTGTGATATTATGCCTTTAACTCTTTTAGCTGTGTAGCCTACATGTCAGACATAACATATCCTCGCCAATAACATATCTACAGACTATTCGTAAAATGTTGATGCCTTATGCGTCTTTTTAAGGCTTCTCTCTGACAACGGTAATATCGTTCCACAAATGAAACGCCAGAAAATGTTAGACGGGTGTTATGGCTTTCCTAGTAGACCGTTGATGTAAGCAGTGAGTATTCTTTTTTGTTGTTTGACGAAAATAAAATAGAAAGATAAGGGGGCAGTATACGGTTTATGATTATGAACGGTGGCTGTATAGTCCCTTCAAAAAGTAAGTTGTGCATGCGTTCCA
>JAUTBV010133421.1:0-11958 GCA_032361325.1 Lepetodrilus fucensis | reverse complement strand
CCAGCTTAGCTGATTTCGGCAGACTGGTCCCTCCTTGGGACGCATTTGTCTCACAGCATGGAGCTGGAGAGCGGTGTTTTTGTCGATAAGCCTTTTGGAGTAAACATGATACCTAAGTGGATATTAATTTGAATTTGCATACAATGATGATTGTGTAAGACTAAGTGGAATTCAAACTAATTCCAATCAGGTCATTACTAATTAGACTCCATATTTTATTTTGGTTTTGTAGATAAATTAGTTTATGTCTTTCAAAACACCTCTAAGGAGCACACTTTAGTAGTTTGCATGTTTCACATATTATGTTAAACTCTGGTATACTATAGATTAGTGAAAAATGTAAATGTAAATTATAACAAACATGGGGAAAGGTGTACTATGCCCCGTTTTTTTGTAAAATCCACAGTTCCTATTAGAGCATTATAACTGGAAATCTTCTGACAGAAAGAGAGACCTATCGCTACAATTATAGTTGTAACTGGGCTCCCGCCACAATAGAAAGCGTTGACCTTACACTATAGTTGTAGCTACAATAGTTCTGAGCAACGGGCCCCAGGCTGATAACCACACTTTCTAACCTGTATGTAGTTCATGTAATCGCGCAATAATCGTAAAAAGGGGCGCGCGCTGCCCCACTCTCCCTTTCAAGCTGATGACGACTGAAACATTTAGCCATTATAAATCACCCCATTCGCAGTTTTTACTATATAATTCCGCAACTGGTATCAATGGTAATTGCTGTTTACCATAATCCATAAAACCTTGATCTTGGTATCTGACCTTCCTCTGACCACCCTAACCTTCCTCTGATGACCATCCTAGGTATAGTATGCCAAGTATAACATGTGATTGCCTCCCCTGTCACTTCCGGTAGGCGCACATACAAAAAACCACACACACCCAGACACGACATTGATTCACGTGCATTGCCCATGTTTGATGGTCTTTGTTTGATTTGTCTAGTGTTGCTATATAGTATAGACGAAACGGCCGTCTCATTACGGTTAATATAAACGCTCTTCACACAACGGGCGACATCTCACTCTATATAATTAACGGTATGATATATAGGTATAGGAGCAATGGGAAGTGAAGACAAACACTCGGAAAAGACGCGCTGAAGAAACGGAGAGGCCTTTTCACGAAGCGTTCGTATCCACGGAGAAACCATAGCGCTTTCGTAGCGATCCGGGGGACAGATTGTTCGAAGCCCGGTTAAGCATTAAGCATGGACCATTATTTAAAGTAACTACCTCCATAGGGTATAGTACAAGCTTAACGGCACGTTAAGTTAACCGGCCTTCACACAACCGGCCCCAGCATGCAAGGTATCGCTCCGTGGTTTATTAGCGGATATGTGCTTCGTGAAACGATGCCATGGTCTGCCGGAATAACAGTAATAGATCTTGCATACGTCGAGAAGCAATCAGGGAAGATTTGCAATGTCCTTACCGTTGATTCGTATGTATATACAGGATGGTTTAATGACAGAGATTTTTATATGAAATGAGGTTTTATTGGCGTGACATTGATCCCAAGTATAGCTCAGGTGCAGTTGTTTTTGTTTTGTCACTTAACCAGTCGGGAGAGTGCGCGAGGGATGTGTTCCGCGATTTATCACGTTTCTGTTGAATATGGAATCGATATGAAATGATAATTGGTCGTGTATATATGTACTTGTTCGTGCATATGAATCAACCCATACTTATACATGGTTGGAATGTAAGGAGTGATGTATTGATTAACTAAGCGAACTGTTAGGTTTTTTCTTCTTTTCTTTATACATGTTTATGTCCGCTGTTAATGGGTCATTCCACAGAAAAGAAAACACTTGTGTCCCACGAAAGTGACCGTGAAAAAGTTGAACTAAACTTATATCCAAACTGAAGATAGTTAATGATTACTTTTAAGGAACACAAGGGTAGTGGATTCAAGAGAGAAGATTATACTTAACTTGAGTTTGATATTTTACACATAAAAATACCCAACTTTCATCTCTAAGGGTAGCTGATTATTGCCAATTTGCTTCATTTCATCGAATACCATCACATGAAAACAAATACAACTGAACACCAGTTATATAAAGACCCAACTTTTATCTCTAAGAGTAGCTGTTTTAGCCATGTCCCAGACCACAATTTGCTGACCAGACCACATTTCATCGAATGCCATCACACGAAAACAAATACAACTGAACAAAACTTATATACCACCAAGTGCTATAATACTGTAGCTAGCTTTATGTATGTGCATGCATTATACATTGAAATGAAAACAACTTCTGTTAATTTTTAGTGTTGTAAAAGTGTCGCAATCATTTTATGTCAATACCGCTGCACATCTGCAATAGCTTTATCATCCTTCTTATGCCAGTACCAGCCGGTGCTCGCAGCTTTACTGCAACGTTCAACGTGACAATGCAGTTATCATCTTTACTATAGCCTGTCAGTACCAGCCGGTTTTAGCAGATTTACCAGTCGGTGCTACGAATGTTGCGGATTTCCTCATGTACTAAACTGACAAGACTATATATAAGTGGTTCTAAACCCTATTTTAAAATAGCAAGAACAAACAACAACAAAAAATTGTAGCTACCTTTACAAGGCTGGCGGTAGCGTTCTGTTTCATGTCCAAAGCCGTGATGTTCCGCGTGTCGTTGATGGACCCTACTATTTCCAGTACTCGCTCTAAGGTGTTCGGAAGGCCCTGTAGTCATAAATATATTGAAATAAATTATCAATTTACAACAACCGTTATCATGTTCATTGCAGTGGTGATATATTCATCTTCAAACCACTTTGCTGGGAATTATTAGCTGTTGTTAGTGCCTGTCATTATAAGAAATGAATGTTGAGTCATTAGCATTCATGGCACAATGAATGCTAATGATTTAACATTCATTTCTTAAATGTATATAAACTCTGCGTAAAATTGTCGTTGGTAGGTTTTCTCTCCAGTATATTCATTTAGCCATATTTATGAGGTCATATATTTTACGGCCAAACCGGTGTAGGCCTATACGAATTTTACCAGAACACTGTTTAGTCAATCAAATGCTAGAATTATCGCACATTTTGAATAATTCCATTGATACGAATTTATCGTAATTTTACATTAGCTCTAAATGTTTGGTTTTCCACTAAAACAATGTTTTTATCAAATGTTGTTTTATGAGTGCTTCCTCTGCGATGCAAAAAGAATTCCCTTATGGACAATAAAGCATCTTTATTCACTTCCACAAATTAAAGAACAAAACATGCACCAATGATACATGTATTTAACCGCAACTTAAATTATACACACTGGGATCAACCTAGTCCTTGTCATAGACGCTTCATCAGTCATTATTTTCGATTGTATTAACATTATTTGTTAACACTTTTATTTTGAGTGCCACATAAACACGTTTTTGTGATCTTGCCTGGATGACGTGATCTAACTCGATATAGTCGCTAATAATAATCATGCAGTGTTCTACACGTCCCTAGAGGGGAGCTGTTTTAACAAAGACTGCCAAACTGTGATGCCATGTGTCACTGCTATTATTATTATCATCACACTGACCTACCTCTCTCATATCGTACACAGGATTGACAACAGCAGGTGGGTAGTGTATCACTGCTATATTGTCTACGTCCATTCCACATCGCTCCAGGTCCGCACGACTGGGAGTGGGGAGAACAACCAACCACTTGGAGTCCAGACGCAGTGCGGTCGTCTTCCTGTTTCTCTCATCAAAAATGTTTGCCTGAAAGTGAACTCATCAACATTAATATTTAAATGGAGAAATATATACATACATTTTAATTGGGAATTTAGAGCCGCTTTTGATTTCTTCAATCTCATTAAAATTAGGTGTCAGCCCAGCTGTAACCATCCTCAAAATCTCGGGCTACGTTTTCGGCCTACGTTTTCGAGGATGAGCTGTAACTAGCGAGTGTCATATGTATCTGTTTGAGCGTTAATTTAGGAGCTTATTTTAATGAGACTGAATATTCATTCACTTATAATATCAAGGCTTGTTAGTTAGTGCCAGGAGGACAGCTGTAACACCAGTAGCGCTGAATGTTGCAGTAAACCTGCGAGCACCTGCTGGTACTGACAGACCAAGGAGTATAAACATCTTCAAAAACACGTATGAAGTATTTATTCTCAGAACTAAGTATACATGTCGGATTGGATTTATAGGAATTATGCTAATTGCCTTTTTAGTTGTTTTATATAATCATTGAAGGTAATAGACAATTTAAGATTATTTCACTTCTTGCTAATATTATTTTCGTTTGTAAACTTATTTTCTTCTTCTGTAGTAGTAGTAGTAGTAGTAGTAGTAGTAGTAGTAGTAGTAGTAGTAGTAGTAGTAGTAGTAGTGTTTGGCTTTACTATATATCATTCAGAATATTGAAAGCGACTCGAAACTCCAATAATAAAATGCATAGCATTCAGTACCGATGCACCCAAACTCATTTTCTCCTCAGTAATGTGCTAATAACCCAGATACAATAAATGGGCAATTAAGCATAATGCATTTATGTCCGATAATGAACAATATTTCCCGTGGCCGTAATGACGTTTCAAAGGTTGTTGGAATTGGCATTTAGTGAACATATGTTATTAATTAGATTTCTTCATATAGTCTGGAAAATTATAAATACATCTGACAATGGTCGTTAGTCAAGGTATAGTAAGCGTTCAGTACAGAAAAGTCGCTGCAGTTTGGTATTGTGACATATTTCCATGAGTAGTGTAGTAAGGGTTTTTGGTATCTGCTGGTAACTCGGTCTATGTATTCATGGGGAATTTAGGTCCATCCCAGTGATGGTAGTCCAAATAGTATTCTCTGATGCATATTAATTACTATAATTAAAACATCAACCAGTAAGTAAGTTGAAATTAATATTCATCCAAATCCCGTCCAGGAAAAAAGCCAGACCCCCGTTTCACAGAACTCCTTAGCAACTCCATGCTAACGTACATGAGTTATGATTCTCGTAGCGTTACGACTGTTCTGTGAAACAGGCCCCAGAGCTGTATAAGGATATAGCCCAGGGTATCCTTTCACAAAGATATCTTATCCGCTTACTAAGAGACCATTTCACTCTCTTTGCAGTGTATTAGTTATCGGAAAAGAGAGCGTAATGTTCTCTTAGTGGATACGAGAGCTTCGTGTAAAGATACCAAGAGAATATTAACGGGTGTTAAGTGTAGGCATAATGGTCTCTGTTTCGAGGATGATGATCATTTAGCATATTCCAATTTGAATCCTACCTCGTTGATGACGTTATTGACGCACGCATCGGAGCAGACAAGAACGACGTTGACGTTGTCGTATGCGGCTGTGACTGTATTGTTGTGGATGATGCTGATAAGGGAAGATAACTCTCCTCGCATGGTGTACATGTCCACGTTGTACACTTGATAAGTAACCTTCTCTTGTGACATCCGGGTAGTCAAGTTCATTGCTTCCGTGCCTGAAATCCCAAACATTAACGATTGTTATCTGCATTTGTCTCTTTGCTATTTTATGTTATAGGTATAATATCGATTGACAGCTCCATGTGGCTCCGTGAAGGGTTTAGCTCCAGATGCCTCTAAATATTCCTTGCTGACCATATTAAAAGTAGCTTTGAGTCAGCAGGGAAGACTATATAAATCTCCAGCTACAATGGGTTTTGATAATACCTGTGCTTTATATAAAGAACATTAATTAATTTAACATGTTCAGATAATTATTAAGTTGGCTGGTCATGGATCCCATAAGTTTTTCCAATAAATATTGTAATGTTTTTTCTTCTTTTTTCTTTCTTCTAAAAACCAAAAATAACAACACACAAAACATTAACTTCATTTTAACTTTGGCCTACTTCGGGCGGTTTCTAGGGGAGCTAGAGCTATGCTAGAGTTCACGTGAAGTCGCGAAAGCAAGGCTAGAGTGACGTCACGAACATGTGCACGAAGCTTGTCTAGCAACAACTAGACATGCGCAATGACACTTCCGGGCTAAACTAGCGTAACCGCCCGAAGTAGGCCTCTATTAGTAACTGTTGTTCTCACCTGTTTCGTTCCCATACAACAAGACGACGGAATCCCATTGCAGATAGACTAGCACAGCACTGATGACGTCCACTTTACTCGGCACAGTTATTTCTCCAGGAATATCTATGTTTTCATTACACGGGTTGGACTCCGAATTGCGATTTCCTTCGTCCTGTGGTAAGACCCCGCACGTGAGCGGTACGTTGGTCAGTGGCCACAGTTTTGCACGTGTGGCGGAAGCGAATGGACTCTGAGTCGACTGGAAGTGGCCTACGGGGGTGTTCAGAATATCAAAATGATGCTTTTCCTTGAGACTCCCGTAGAAAGCATCGTTCAGGACGAGGAAGTCCACGGGAATGTCCACGAGGTGGTAAGCTGAAAATAAAAGGCACCACCACCGCATAATGAAACAGAGTATCATTTCACCCTCTCCATGCTGTTTATTTTTATAGTTTGTTTTTGTTTTGTGCACATAAATGGCAGATTATCATACTGTTCAAAGTGTTGTTTGGACATGGAATATGACACATGCTATTATGAAATAAGTTATTCAGAAACTAAAAATAAAGATGAGGTTACATTTTAAGAAGATGTGGAGATGCTTAAAGGCAACCGGATATGTCTTAAAGAGCATTGACTGTGCCTAGTCCAGCAGGGAAATGATTAATGAAACTATCGCGTCCATGAAGTGTCATCATGCCTCACATCCTGTTCGCGGATGGTTACTGGAGTACTGTCCTCTTAGTGGACACGAGAGCTTTGTGAAAGGGGGCCCTTAAAGTATTATAGCATGCAACGTATGTAGTGTGCTCATGGCGCTCTCTAATCTAAAATGTATCTTGTTCGTTGATGGCTACGATAGTGCCGTTGTCTCTTAGTGGATACGAGAGCTTCGTAAAAAAAGGGTATTAGAAAACGCTACTTCTTGGGATAGTCTGAATCTTCTTGGGATAGTCTGAAGACACTTCAGATTAATTATAAACTAGTTCATCCTAGTTAATAATCGATCAAGAATTAAGGATAGACTACTTCCCCCCGATGGGAAGCTCTTAATGTTTTCAAATGAAATCAATGTACATTTTCATGTTTTAAGAAATAAATGGACTACCTTTTTTTTAATTAATCAAAGTACTCGATGGATAGAAACACAATACAGAGCTTGAAAATTACCTTGCTTTCATGTTGTAAGTAGTAAATGGATTATATTTGTTTTAAACCAAAAGGAGGGATGGTAAAATATGTCAATTCACAGCAACAACAAAAATAAAGTAATATTTAGTGTCCTGTTCCAGGATGCTAACAAAGTCCTGTCTGGATTACGACAGGACGTCCTACCTGAGGTGAAAGTGTCTTGTCAGAATCCTGATAGGATGTTGTTCGGCTCCTGGGTATCGTTTCTCGAAGCTACTAATTCCACTATAAGACAATAGTGCTCTCGTAAGTGGACGATCACCATCAGTCTCCTTAAAATCATATCTCAGCCCGTAATGAGCGAGTATCATATACTAGTAAATCTGTTTGAGCGTTAGTTTCGGGTCTTATTTTAATGAGACTGCGATCACCATGTATTAGAGATCGCTACGAGAGTCCCTTATAAATGGTCTCGTAGTAGATAAGAGAGCTTCGAGAAACGATACTCTGGGACAGAACACCTACAGGGTATCGTTTCACAGAGCTCTCTTAGCCGCTAAGAGACCATAGCACTCTCTTAGCAATGTTTTAAAGTTAAGTTACACGATTTATATAGCGCCATTATCCGGGTAAATGTCTGCTCAAAGGCGCTTAGTCATATGCTCGCTTAAAGAGAACTGTTTTTAGATGTATCTTGAAAGCTGACTGGTTGGAGGTGTCCCGGATATTACTGGGGAGGGCATTCCATTAGCTATGCGTAGAGAGAGAGAGAGAGTGCTATGGTCTCTTAGCGGATAAGAGAGCTCTGTGAAACGATACCCTAAACGATAACTTTTCTGAGTATGTTTTTGTGCTTAACTCACGTGCTATGCTCACAAACATGACGTTTTATGAACACATTCATATACTCTGAGTTGAGTATATGAAATCGTACTCAGAAAAGTTTCGTAATCTCGGGGCCAGATGTTTTGGCCGTGATTGTAAGCGGAGAATGGAGCTTGAAAAATTACCTTGTTTTAAAATGAGAAAGTTTTCATTGAGCGCAGCGTGAGACCAGACAACATCGATGGCCAGGTCTTTACCCCACCCTGATGTGTGGGTTATCCTCTGTGTGGTGGGATCCTCTTGTGGCTCGGTGGTGTTTTTTGTTATGTCTATTGCACCTGCAAAGAAGAAAGGTATTGCCTGAATTATTAAACAAACAAACTGCATCTTCGAAACACAGGCCATTTTGACTACACTTAACCTCCGTCAAATGACGATGGTTTGTGTAGTCATAATGACCGGGTGTCAAGGAAGGGTGAACTGTATCCCTTGCATAGTTTACATTTCCAATAAAACCCAAATAATCAGTTGGTAATGTAGGCTACTGTAAAATCTCAATTTCCTATTATTCTAATCATTGTCAACATTGAACATGGTCGAAATAACCGCACACTACCATTGGTACCAATAAAGCTACATCGTGTCTAATTACTAAATATGAATAAGTGTAAACATATTTATAACTAGTGAGACATGTGAAACTGGTTGTATAAAGTATGCTTGTTATATTAGGCAAAGTAAATGCCTATTTATTTCCAGGTACAACTTCGCTAGACCACTATATAGGTCAACGATCTGTGATAGTATGCGTTTAATCCGTCATATATTTCCCCTATAAAATTGTGATTTCTGTATATTATGGACTTAAAGCAGGTCTCGTTGTTGTGGGGAATTAACAGCTAATGTGACATCACACAGCGCCTAGGGTCGGACAGCCACCGCATTTCAACAGTATTCGATTCAGTGATGAAATCACCGTGGCCGAATCCATAATTCAGTAATTAAGTATAGATTTATCTGTACCTCCCAATAATTGACAGATAAATTTGCAATTGCTAAAGCGGAACAACTGTATCATGAAATCTTAGCTTATGATTAAATTGAACATAAATAGAGGAAACCAAGAGTAGACTGAGCGAATGATCATTTGACATTTTACTTTAGAGGTAAGCATAGTTATGGGGATGTTTTATCCTTCTAAACCGGTTTTCAGTCCTTCCATTAGGCATATTATCCAATGTGGTTCGCTTGCTAATAGGGCGGCTTAATTAGTGACGTTTGGTCGCCATTTGGAAACTTCCGGGCATCAAGCCTTGGGATCGCTCACCGAGTGTCACAGAACGGTGGATAATATCTATTACACGAAGATAACCAGCAATATTACTGTATTATGAATGTATTCTTCAATATTACTGTATTATGAATTTATCAATCATATTTGGGAAGTATATTTGAATCACAGGTATTCGATACAGTATTTATTAGTCCTATCATATATTGATATATCGGTCATATAACAAGCTGAACATTTGCTACCAATTTGGATCAGGTTTATAACAGTTTTCACGGGTTCAGGAATTATGGCCATCCTACAGACACCTGTATAGCGACACTTTCTACAAGTGACGACGTCATAGACTACTATTTAAAGCTCACTAATTGTAGATGTTTGTTTACTGTCCTACACACTGCTACAGCTAGGTGAATAATTGCTCCATAACACTTATTTCGGTGTCATTCTATTCAGAAAGGCTTGGACAATAGATAACATTTACTATTTAAAAGGGATTAAAGGCATAATATCATTGTCTGTTTACATCGTAAATCAATTATTATTTTTATTTTGTGTATGTTGCAATATATCTGCAGCGCTACAAGTATGAAAATCATTCAAAAAGTCACATAGGAACGTCATCGACTAACAATCTGGGTTCCGTCTGATGAGAAATTGCGCACCATGAAGCGGCACATTTCTGTTTCTATTTTTCTGATGTTCAACGTAACATTCTTGGAAGCCTGTTAAGTGCCCTCAGCCAATAGACTTTAGGCACTTCTGATCCTCCTCGACATGTTATACATCAAATGCGACCTTTTCAGTTTTCGTATTAGAGTACATTTACTGAATTCTTCCAGATTGTTATTATTTGCGCTCAAATTGCGTGAATACTGGATTCGAGGTAATATTCATGAAGTTTGTTGTCCTGTTTGGCTGGGGAAGAAGAAGTGAAAATGAGCATCAATATTCTGCTTGAAACATTTCTTACCTGTCTTCGTGCTTTATTTTGTAAAGAATTTGATTTTAAAAACGTTTATAGGAAACTAATAAGCCAGTCTGAGTTTCCAGTACGCATGTGCGTGTCCAAGTAGAAAGCACTATCTGTCTGAGGCATTGTACAGCGCTAATAATGCGTGTTTACCATCTATTTTGCGTAATGTGTTTGTTACAACCATTGTTTTTAATATCATTAAACTGTACTATAACGGGCTTTCAACTATGACACGCGAAACTATATGCTGTGTGGATTCAAAACTCCAACTGGCTTATTTCTTTTATTATTTAATTAATATTTCTATTTATGTTTTTTTAGTATGTTTTTTAGTATTTCTTTTTAGTATTTCTTTTAGTATGTTTTTTAGTAATTCTATTTAGTAATTTGTTTAGAATTGTTTAAAGTAATCTTTTTAGTATTATTTTTTTTTAGTAATTTACATACTGTAATATTGTATTCATGATAATACAATTGTTTCAAGTTATGCATTTAGATTAATATACAATGAGAATATAATTGTATTGTTCTGGACATTCCTGTATTGAATGACATAGACAGACAGACAGACAGACAGACAGACAAACAGACAGAAATATTTTATTATAAGTGTCACATGATAGGGATATATAAAAATACACGAATTTATAAAACATTGTAAAATTCCTACCATCCAGCCAAGTATTGGCTTACGAGACACTATACAATATTTACACATAAGAATTGACACATAAGAATGACATGACTCCATGATAACGGCAACGCCAACCTAAAGGTCCTCACACACCAGAGGCGAGCGATTTATCGCCGCGATAATCAGCGACGACAACAAAAGATTATATCGAAATTTGTTGTTGCTAATTTGGCTTTTAGTGTGCAAACGTATACATAAATGATAACATTCTATCCCAGAACGTAAATCGCAGAGTTTGTCGCCGCGAAATTCGCCTCTGGTGTGAAAGGACCCTTAAGAGAATTGTTAATATAAGGTTGTTTTAAAGAGCTACGCCGTTTCATACAAATGAGCCCAGACCAACCACATCAATATCATAATGCTTATAAGACCTTTCAATACGTATTTTCACCGACAGAGCAATTTGCTGCTGATAGATCATCTCTCCGGGGTCACGTGGTACGGAAGTCCAATATATGTCTATCGACCAGTACTCATTAGCAATAGTGCAGGTATATTGATTGTATTGGGTGGTCAGGGAAGTTGTTTATCAGCCTAAAGCCATAAGTCTTCGTTACAAAGCACACAGCAAAGTGATCCGTTGTTTCTTTGCAAATATTTGGTGTCGCGAGTTTGATATAGCTTATTGTAGTTTAATATTCACTCATTAGCTGGTTCTTCTGCCTCGTTGACGAAATTATTTCGGGGATTAATACAAATATAAAAATGTGCACATTTATTTTGTCTACCTGGATCGGGGATTAGCTTGAATAAACCCCTAAATCTGTATTCCCCTGACCATCCAATCTCATTAAAATCATATCTCAGCACAGCTCATCCTCGAAAACTCAGGCCATTATGACTACACTAACCTCCGTCAATAGAGGTTAGTGTAGTCATACTGGCCTGTACTGGGTTTTCGAGGATGAGCACAGCTGAGATCTGACGGAATTCATAGATCCGACCTGTTAGCCTTTAGCCAATCAGAATTCGCGAATACCTTCACCGCGTTGTAATGGGTTGCTA
>JAUTBV010133410.1:0-11959 GCA_032361325.1 Lepetodrilus fucensis | reverse complement strand
CTTTATGTAGAGACTAAAAAACTAAGAAATCATTAGCCTAAGGAGCATGATTTTTTAGATATTGCACAAGAGTATAAAGAGGTAGGAGATACTAAAAATACTCTTGTTTGGTTGAAAAAAATTGATAAAGATTTTTATAGAAAAGATGTCTTATTTCAGATGTTTATCTGGGCTTATGAGACTTTGGAAGATAAGCTAAATGTTATATTGTCTTATAAAGAGTGGTATGAACGGACTAAAACACCTGAAATATTTAAACAGTATCTATCTAAACTTGAAGGTGCGACTAAAGAACAAGCTAAGTTTGATGTATTGAAAGATATTGAAAAGTTAACTTTTTCACATGCCATATACTTCTACTATGAGATTGGTGAAAAAGAGCTTTGTGCATCTTATATCTTGAAGCATCAGGATGAGATAGAGACTAGCTACATGGGGCAAAAAACTCTGAAATCTTTTTTATCTTGGTTATCTGATGAGTATCCACAAGAGGCTATTTTGATTTATAGAGATATATGTGATGCAAACTTAGAAACTAGCCAAAGCAAATACTATCGTGGTTCGATATGGGCTTTAAAAGAGATGATAAAGTTAGAAAAAATCCACCAACCCATAGCATGGAAAGTGGAAGCTAACGATAGTTATCTTACAAATCTCTTAGAAAAGCATAAACAAAAAAGAAAGTTTTTAGAGTTGTATCGTGAAGCTTTTTAACTACTTCATATACACCAACTATCTCATAAACTCAATCTTCTTTAAATTTCTCTTTTCTTATAATAAAAAGCTAATACAAAAAGTAATATCCCAACAACTATAAAAAGAACAATTCTATATATAGAATCAGCTTCTGCTAAATCGATAAAAAAAGCTTTTACAATCGCTAGTAAAATAAGTCCTATAGCTACTTGTTTTCCTTGCTCAATTTTTTTCTTTAAACTTACAACAAACATAGATATACCAAACACTACCCAAAGAAGAGTAGTCGATATATGTTGTGCATCTGGAGCATATAGTTTTGTCCAGTTTATAACATGGATATTTAAAAATACAAATAGCATGATTACTGCACCCGCAACTAACATCAAGTTTAAATTAAACTCATGTACTATCTTTTGAAGTTTCTCTTCCCATCTAAATCTATAAGCATAAAAAAATGCTCCTATAACTATAGAAGCTATAACAAACTGTTTTATATCTAACTCACCAGTATAATATACTCCAACCATATCAGTGATAAATTTGAAAAATGCTAATCCAAAACCAATCATCCCAAAGTATATGTGGTTTTTGTTATTGCTTTTTTGTGATATAAACAGAAGTATTGTAGCTTCAACAGCCCAAACAGCACTCAATGCTCTTCCATCAAGCAAGATTGCAGGAGTTAAAATCAAAAGTCCTATAGCCTTTGCTGTGATAAGTGAGTATAGATTGTTTGTAAACTTTCCTTCTTGTTTTAATCTATACGCATATAAAAATAGATAAATAGCTGTTAGAGTTGTGATGATAGAGAAGTATTTAAACTCATAACCATAATCTAAAAATAGTTTTGCTGTAACCAATAGATATAGGACTATATTTGCTCCAAATAAAATAGTCAGTTTAGTATCTAGCTTTATATCTTTTTTTCGTATCTCATGGATAAATGGTACGATAGAGTAGATAACAAATATCACAGAATAGATAACCAGTAAAAATAAAAAGTGTTCATTTGAAAATCTAACTGTTCCAAACTCGATGATATAAGTTAGTATAAAGGCTAATATATTTAACAAACTCCACTGTTTTGAAAAAGAGATGTAAAATACTCCAAGATTTAATATAAGGATATAAATCATCAAAGCTTCTATATTTGCACCGCCATTGTTTATAAGAAATGGCGTTACAAAACCACCAATAAGACCAAATACAGCCGTTGTCAGAGAATCAAATCTAAGTGATATAGTACCTGCAAGTATGGTTATAACAATCATAGATATAAAAGATATTTGAAAACTTAAAAATGCAAAACCTTCTAATGCAAACCCAGCATAAATACTTAGATAAAGTATAGCTATAGCCCCGCCAAAAAGCACTTCACTAAAGAGTTTTGGATGTTTTTCTCTTATATTTATAGCTCCAACTATCATACCAATAGCTATGGCAATTCCTATAAATATCCTACCCCAAATCGGTATCCAGTTTTGGTCTATTGAATATTTTAAGAAAAATCCAACACCTAAGACAAAAGCTACGATACTGATATTTAGAAGTAAGTTTCCAATAAGAAAATCTTCCATAGATTTACTTCCAAACTGTTTTTGTATTTTTTGGAATAATCCTTCAGTTTTAGTGTTCTGTACTCTTTTAGGTAAATCCATCCTTTGAATTGGAGTATTTGTGTGTAAAGGTTTTGGTTTTACGCTTGAATGAGCTTGTTGAAACTCTTGTTTTTCATCTGTTTTAGCTTTAGGAGAGTTCCCGCTAGATTGTATATCATTTAATAAATACTGTAAATTTTTAATATTTTTACCCATTAAAATCAATCTATTATTTAGCTCATTTAGCTTTATATATGCTAACACTATAATAATTCCAAAAATAAGTTCTATCATAAATTTAGGACTCCTTATAGGATAATATCGACCTATGTATCAAAGAATCAACTATAAAAAAACCAATTAAATAAATAGACTGTTTTACTGCTTCATTTAGAAACATTTGCACTAAAATAGGTTTTAATATCTACCTATTTACAGCAACTTTATAAGTTGGATCATCTTCTTCATAAACACAATACTCTCCAGCATCTTTTAGAAGCTGTTTACAATCAGAGCTAAGATGTCTAAAAGTTATGTTTTTATCTTTTGCTTTGTACTTTTTGGTGATAGAGTCAATCGCCTCTACTCCTGAGCTATCCATAACCCTAGCCTTTTTAAAATCAACTATGATTTCATCTGGATCATCTTCTACATCAAACTGCTCTAAAAACGATGTAACTGATCCAAAAAACAGTGGTCCATCTAAGTCATAAACTTTAACACCATCATCTTGTACATGGCTGTTTGAAAATATCTTTGCATGTTTCCAAGCAAATACTAAAGCAGATATGATGATACCAGTGATTACAGCGATTGCAAGGTCAAACTTAACTGTGATTATAGTTACCACTGCCAAGACAAAAGCATCACTTAGTGGCATCTTTCTAATCCTACTTAAAGATGAAAACTCAAATGTTCCGATACTCACCATAAACATGATTCCAGCCAAAACGGCAACAGGTATGATAGAGATCAAACCAGATAATGAAACTACAAAAAGTATCAACAAAACCGCAGCGGTAAATGACGAAACTCGTCCCAGTCCACCAGATGAAAAGTTGATGATACTCTGCCCAATCATCGCACAACCAGCCATACCACCAAACAGTCCTGAAGTGATATTTCCCGTTCCTTGTGCAACACACTCTTTGTTTCCATTTCCTCTACTTCCACCCATCTCATCTAAAACTGAAAGAGTTAAAAGTGACTCTATAAGTCCAACAAGAGCGATAAGAACGGCATAAGGTAAAATCAACATCATACTATCCCAGTTAAGCAGACTTAGATCTGGCATCACAAAATGCGGAAAACTTCCCTTTATATCGGCTAAATCCCCTACTGTTTTTGTGTCAATTCCAGAAAAGTAAGCTATCGTAGTTAGTAAGACAATCGCAACCAAACCAGATGGAACTGCTTTTGTGATTCGTGGTAAAAAGTGCATGATAGCCATCGTGATAGCAACCATGATATACATCTCATAGTTTTGTGCAAATGAGTGGCTAAGTTGCTCCCAAACAGAGTTTAAACTCTCATGATCATCAGATCTAAAGAACTTAAACTGAGCCATAGCGATAACGATAGCAAGACCATTTACAAACCCGTACATTGCAGGTTGAGGCACAAGACGGATAAATTTTCCCATCTTTAAAAGTCCGATGATTACCTGAATAGCCCCAGCTACTATGGTAGTAAAGAGAATATAGTTTAAAATCATAACCGAAAGAGCTTCTTTGCCTAGATCTGGATGAAGCTTCGCAACTGCTAATCCAAGCCCTACAAATACAACGGCAACCGCTCCAGTAGCACCTGAGATCATCCCCGGCTTTCCACCTATAAGAGCTGTGATAAGTCCTAAGATAAATGCAGCATAAAGCCCAACAAGAGGGCTAACCCCAGCGATAAAACTAAAAGCGATCGCCTCTGGTACAAGTGCAACTGCGACGACTATACCTGAGAGTACACCATTTTTGATATTAAATTTTTCATAATTTTGTAAATTAAACATTTATAACCTATTTTTTAAAGTAATCGTGATTATACATAGTTTTGATAAAATGAGCCTATGAAACTATTAGAAGTATTATATGCCCAGGAGTTTAAGACCTCCTCTTTTCATGCTAGAAAGGTATCTATAGCCTCATCTAAAACCATCCTCTTTGGACCTAAAAGATCAGGAAAAACGAGCATAGTACTAGATCATCTATCAAGGCGAAAAAAGGGTTCTTATCTATACATAGACTTTTCAGATCTAAGGGTAGATCAGGCTATATTTATAGGGCTTCCTAGCTTTTTAAAACAAAATAATATCTCTCTTTTAGTCCTTGATAACTTTGATTTTTCATTTAAAACACCACCTTGCGATGAAGTTATAATCACAACTCATATAAACAAAAACCTTGAAGATTTTAAAAGAGTTGAGATCTTTGCACTTGATTTTGAGGAGTTTATAGCTTTTGAGAAAAGACAGTTTCAAATAGAGTCTATCTTTAACGATTATGCTATATGTGGAACTTATCCTGCTATGGCTAATGTACCAAAAGACAGACTCATAAAAGAGTTTCAAAACCTTATAATATCGATGATGGATAGTGAGTTAGAGCTTTTGATATTTAAATCTTTTGCTCTCTCTCAAGGTGAGATCGTGAGTCCATTTTCACTGTTTAACGAGCTTAAAATCTTTCATAAGATATCAAAAGATAAGTTTTATACAACTATAAAAAAGCTACAAGATGAGAAGATGATCTTTTTGGTTGAGAAGTTTGCAAAAGCAAAAGCTGATAAAAAAGTATATCTTGTCGATTTTGCGATAAAAAGTGTCCTAACTTTTGACAAAGACTTTATAAAAAGATTTGAAAATATCATATTTTTAGAGCTTTTAAAGAGTGGTGAAGAGGTTTACTATACCGATATGGTTGAGTTTTATCTACCACAAAGCGATAGTGCGATAATCCCCATACTATTTTCCCCGATACAGATGATAGAGAACAAGATAAAAAGGATCCAAAAAGATCTAGTAGCCCACAACATAAAAGATGTCCAAATCCTAACACTAGAAGCAGAGGGAGAGTTTGAGATAGATGGTATCAGGTGTCAAATCTCACCCTTTTGGGAGTGGGCATTGAGTAGGTAGCAACTACTCAACAAACTCTATCTTCATAAGTTGGTCGTTTCATGATAGCTGTACCTTTTGCACATATATATCTAAAAGATTGCGTATCATCTTTTGATAGTTTGTATCGTTTTTCTTTGCTTCTTGTTTAAAAAACTCTATGCTACTTTTTGAAAGTGCGATAGTCACCTTCACTTTTTCCTCTTTTAAAACCAACTCTTCAGGTGGTGGCAAAAAGTTGTCAATAACTCTACAATTGATAGGTTCATCTGTATAGATAATTTTCTTTTTCATAAATCTTCCTTCCTTTTCTCCAATACCCTATTTATATATCGCTAAACAAACTCAATCTTCATCTTGTGTCCTGTTGCTTTGGCATACTCCATGAGTGTCAAGATACGAGGAGATGACTTTGCATTGAAACTTTCAAGTCTTGAGATATTGCTCTTTTTTGTTTTTAACTTTTTGGCTAACTCTTCTTGTGTAAGTCCTGATTTTTTACGCATACGAATAAGCTCTCTTTTTATCTTGTACTCATCTTCTAAAGCATCATAAGCCTTTTTGACTTCAGGATTTTTTAATGCTTCTTTTTTAAAATCTTCATAAGTTGGTCGTTTCATGATAATTCCTTTTTTCTTTTTCTTGCGATAGCTAACTCTTTTTTCGGTGTCTTTTGGCTCTTTTTTACAAAAGAGTGTAAAATCAATACTTCATGATCCACTACAACACAAAAAAATACTCTTGCTATACCTTCTTTACCTTTTGCTCTTATCTCAAACAAACCATCACCCATCGAAGCAGTATCTGGCATACCGAGATTTGGTCCATTTTCTGTTATCAAATCAAGTAATTTTAGAAAATCAGCCAATATACTAGATGGTAAAGATAAAGCCTTTTTTCTAACTTTTGAACTATAAAATACAATTTTCCATGGTTCTTCTATTTTTGATGTTATCATATTTGATAACTTTTGTCAAGAATTTTCATTTTAATTATCCTTTTGTTTTAGGATAATTGTAATGTAAAAAAAGAGTTTAGTTAAAAAACATTTCAAAATGAAATATTATTTAACCTTTTTATTCTAATCATGAAGCAAGTAGTTCATTTTCCATCTTGTACCGAACTATACCACTCAAAGATATATCTTCGTCAATTTTATCAAAATGCACACCGATGCCATCAGCGATGAGACGATAGCTTGATAACTGCTCTTTTGTGGATTGTGCTAACTTTTTTGTGTAGTTAAAGGGAATAGTCAAAACATCACCACTTGAGAGTGATACATATATCTTGTCATCAAATGTAAGCTTTACAATCTTTGTGTTACTTACCAAAGTATTCATCCCAAGCTCCTATCATCATCTTTTAATCATATAAGTTTTAAAAAAATTCAGCTATTTTCCATTTTCTCTTATGTGCTACATAAGCTAAAATAGCTGCAAATATAAATGATAATGCTGCAATTGTCTCAATCATTTTTAAATCTTTTTAATAAAATATGTTTCTTTCATATTATACAGAAAAATCGGAAATTCCGATTTTTTATACTTTAAAACAATCCCATAGGTTCTAACTCTGGCATCTTTTCGTAAATATTTCCATCAAGCAACCTTCCACTTTTCTTTTTGTTCACTCCACCCCACTGTTTGAAGAAAAAAGGAATGTCTAACTTTTCACATTTATCTTTGATTTCAAGTACCCACTCTTTTTTGATAACCCTTGCACCATAACCACTCTCACCACCAACAATAACCCAGTCTATACCACTATAATCAAGTTTATCAACAGAGTCTATCAAAGGCTCCAACGATAAAAACTTTATCCTAGCATCACACTCTCTAAGATAATCAACCCTACTAACATAGTCATTTGCCTCTACAGTTACACCCATCCAGATGTTATCCGTCCAGTTAAGTTTGTGAGCTATCTTTTGCAATCTTTTAGGTCTTTTTGTAAGCACTTGAAATGTATGCCAAGATGCTCTATTCATAACATCAAATATCTGCATGATAAACTCATCAGATATCTTCTCATGAAAGATATCGCTCATAGAGTTAACAAATATAACCTGAGGTTTTTTGAGTTTCAAAGGCTTTTGTAAACTCTCTGGGTGCAAAGTAACTTCAAAACCATTTTCATAGCCACGCGTACCCATAGCTTTCAATCTCATAGCCATCCTCTCTGCATAGCAGTTATCACACCCTCGACTAAGTTTTGTACATCCTGACACTGGATTCCATGTGGACTCTGTCCATTCTATTTTTGATTTATTAGCCATTTACTTTCTTTCAATATATATTTCATTATTCCAATTTAAATCTTTAGGTACTTTACCACTACTTGTTTTATAATTTCGTATGATTTTTATTTTAGTTGGAGGAGCAAATAAACCACCAAGCTGATTAGAAGTTTCTCCTCCTAATATTTTCAATTTTGTTATATAGTCTGTTATAGAATAAGAGATACCAAAAAAATCAATTAATTTTATAAGTAGAATTTTAAATTCTATCTGCTTGTTATCACTAAGTATTTCTAAAATTTTATCTTCAATACTCAAATCTAAAACTTCATAATCAGGAAATTCAAATTCATCAAATAAACTTTTATCTTGGACATCATTTAAAAACTGTTTCCAGTTTTTATTCATATTGTCTACCATCAAAAACAAACCCTCATGATGATTTGTTCCAAATATAAGACGATATTTAGGTAGATGCTTTCTCTTTTCTTTTATTGGAATATGAAGTACATATTTGTAGGTATTTTTTAACTCATTTGTATATACTTTGATAAACTTTTGCTCTGCTTCAAACATAGTAAGTTTACCACTATTTTTATCTTCAATAATACTCTGCCAATAATCTCCATTGGCTATTTCATTCATTCTCTCTATACTATTTTTGCCATCCATCTCATAGTTTGAAACTTTTAACTCTTTAGGCATATCTTTTTTTAGTAGCCTAAAGCCTTCTCTCAAAAATCCAAAAGAGTTAAAATTCATCAAAACTTCTGTAGAAACATTATCCATAGTTTTTAATGAGTTAAATATTTCAAATGAAAGGCTTTTGATACCATAAGGGTCAATATATAAAAATAAATTTGTACCTAAATTTTTGTTTTTTTCTAGAATTTGCTTTATATTATCTTCAAAATTTCCAGATATAACTCTACAATTAGATTGATATAATAAGTTTCTTTCTAAATCTTTATGATACTTTTTCTCAATAAAACATGCTTCAATATTTTTATAATCATATGAGTCAGAGTTTTTTAAAATTTCTTTAATTGTTCGAGCTATCATCATAGGTGAACCATCTTCACCATCATCAAACTTGCCTTTTCCTGCAAAACAATCAACAATCTTAAGAGGTTTATGCATTGCTAATAATTTTGCACAATATGGCTTTAAGTATCCAGCGACAACCCTATCTTTTACTTTTGACCAAGGTTGCTTTTTTTTAAAAAAATCACTTGTTGCCATTTATAAAATCACCCTAGCATACTAAGAAATGATACTATTGATGGATATATAGTTGCAACTTCCGCACCTTTTGTAAGCAATGTTCCTAATACTGTTTGTAATGCTTCCTTATCTTCTTTTTTTTCATTTAACTCTTGAATGATTTTAGTTTTATTTTTTATATTTGAATTTTGTATCTTTTGTATGAGTTGTGTAAATTTTTGGTTAAACTCAGAGTTATTGACGATGTTATTATTTCCAGCAACTGCTACACCAAGATTTGTTTCTATACTAAGATTATTATGTATTTCAGTTTTTTCTATTTTGTGGTACTCTTTACTATCATTGTTTTCTATAAAATTTCTACCATCAAAAGTCAAACCTTTAGGATGATATCCGCCAGATATACACCATTCTCCTTCATTTATTAATCCATCATTTTCTAAAGCAGTTATAATACTTTCATACTCATCATATTCTAAATCAAAAACTGAAGCTTTTGTACATTCTCCCTTAATAGAAGTTAATCCATGTAAAACCAAGTTATATTTTTCATTCATACTTGACATATTTTTGCCTTTTTAATTTATCCTAGCGAAATTTTTTCAAAAATCATAAAAACATTTCAATATGAAATATTTTTTAACCTTTTTTTGAAACTCTGTTAAAATATCACTAAACTAAAAGGTGGTGTGATATAATACAAAGAGTTAGAGGATATAAAAAATGGATAATTTAGAGTGGCTATATGCAACAGGTTTAATCTTTTCGATAATTATCGGCTACTTGGCTGTTAAGAGAAACTGGAAGATAGCTGAATTTTTTTAAAGGTAAACACTAATCTATAAACTGACTTCTACCAAGTGTTTGAGTCCTATAAAAGGCTTTTTAGCTTCTGTCGCCTGCATAGCAAAATAGAGGCTACCATTTTTCTATATTCAATGCTCTTTCTAATTTTAGGTAATAGTGGCAATATTATATTGTAACGAAAATCATCAGAACAGATGAACTAAGCCTCATTTTTTTCATACTGTTTTAACTTTAAAAAAATTCAGCTATTTTCCATTTTCTTTTATGTGCTACATAAGCTAAAATAGCTGCCAATATAAATGATAATGCTGCAATTGTCTCAATCATTTCTAAATCCTTTTAATAAAATATGTAAGTCACTAAGTTTTAAAGTATTTGAAAATACTCTAATAAAACAAAGATTGAGTATATCCCTTATCTTTTGGTGGATAAAAAAGTCCGATGATGGTAAAAGGATTGCTTGTCCAGCCGTGCATAGTTCTCATGGTGCCAAGGATAAGATATAAATCTTTCTCAAAAAGTTCTTGCATCTTCTCTTTAACTTTTTGTTTTGCCTCTTTTTTATCTTTGTATTTTAAAAAGAGTTGGCTTATCTCCCAGTCCAAGATACTAAGCTTTCCAACTTTTCCATTTGTATCTTCAAATTGTAACTTTATACTATGTGAAAGTTGAGGCATAATATCAAACTCAACTAAACAGCTCTCATGTTCAAATAGATTTAGATTTGCATTTGTGAACTTCTTTTGCTCCTCTTTTGTAAACTCATCCATATCTTTTTTCTCAAAGTTGATGTTCAAAAACTTTTTTGGCTTGAACAGACAAAGTGAGAGTTCATTTTTATTATTTGCCAAATCTATGATTTCGCCTAAGTCATCATAAACTTTTGATTTCAAAACTACATCTTTTCTAAATTGCCAATTTTTATCTGTAGAGATATGTTTTAAAAGTGAAACTGTCGAGATATTTATCTTGTAACTTTCAGGTCGAGGATCACTTTTATCTTTGTTTATATCAGCTTCAATCCAAGTATATTTTTTAAGCCCCTCATACTCTTTTAGGCTTTTGGTAGGTATGGGATAGATTCTATACCAGTTTCCATCTTGGTCTATCCCCGCTGTACAAACTAACTCTTCATACTTTCTAGACCTGTTCGGATAAGTTTTGGCAACTATGAGTATCTTTTTTGTCATAAGTGTTTTATATCAGTTCCATACTGCTGATGTATCTGTTTTGCTATCACTCCTCTGTGACAATACTCAACATCTTTTTCAAAACATGTTATGGCGACTCTTTTTTCACTTTTAACCAAATCGTTTAGATGGTTTAACTCATCTGATTTTTGTGTCAGAGTTTTTTGATACTTTGCAAAAAGTGCTAGATAGTCCTCTTTGGTGCTTAACTCTTGTCGATTTTCAGACTCTATGCCGAGAGTTGATATATGTATATATCTGATACCTAGTTTTTCAACGGCATTTTTAAGTGTACTTTTACTAAAACCATATTTCATGCTGTGTGCATTTTTACGAACATCTACGAGAGTTTTTATATCTGATTTTATGAGTTGGTTTAGATATGTTTCAAATTTTTTACCCTCATAGCCGATGGTAAACAGAGCTGTATCTATACTATGGGGCTTGTGCTTTTCTAACTCACTTTCCGATAAAAATCTTTTAGATATCTTGCTGTTTATAGCAAAAAATGGATACTTTTTATAGATATAGCTTATCAGCTCGTTACCTTTTAGATTTTTATACTTTGTAAAAAACTTCTTAAGAGTGTTTTGTTCATCAGTTGACACATCTTTGATAAAACCCTGACTTAAAAGATAGATACTCTTTTCATCACTATTTAACACCAAGTTTCTCTGCATAGTATTTAAATCTTTATAAAGCTCATAGGAAAACGAACCATAATGATAAGGCACAAAACCATAATGCTCATCACTACTGAACTCATGAACATATAAAAACATATATTTTTGTAATTCAAGTTTCGATAACTCTCCTCCAAAAATATCTAAAAGTGCCAAAAGGGCTTTTTGTCGCTTGTATGTTGGTTTTTTCATTTTGTTTTCCTGTGCTTTATTTTAGTATAAAAATCTTACTTTGTCAAAAAATATTTCATTTTGAAATGTTTTTTGAGTTTATTTGCTGAAAGTTCTAATCGGGATTCATCGCAGTAGATGTCTAGGTTCATTTTAGCTTTTCCACTTCAAATATAAGTTTATAAAATTATGAAAAAGTTCATTTTGTTTATTTTCATCACTTTCAGGTCTTATAAACT
>JAUTBV010133399.1:0-11959 GCA_032361325.1 Lepetodrilus fucensis | reverse complement strand
TATTAGTGAAAGATTCTAGAAAGCGACTTTAAACCCCAATACAAAAAAATATATACAAAAAAAAATAAAAAAATATATATAAAAATTTAAAAAATTAAAAAATAAAAAATTAAAATAAAGTCTGAGAAATACTTTTTACTGGTTCCAATTTGAAGATAAATGCTAACCTACCGTTGTGAGAAGCCGGTAGATATGTACTTTCTTGGACTGTCCATCCCTCCATACTCTGGCCATAGCCTGAAATAGTGGACACAAGTTAAAGAAGTAGTCACAGATTTCTTTAAATAGGGTACATCATAAATTATTGTTAAATTCATAGTTTTTTTTCTTTTTTCTTTTCAAGGAGCAGTATCTACATACATTTTCAGCTGGATTAACCATTCTTATTAATTTTATTATATTTATTAATTAATTGTATCATAACATTTTATTAAATCAGACATTATCTAATATCTTTTATGTGAAGCGTCAAAGAATGTGCAGAAAGTCATCAGTTGGGCTCATATCGGTGTAAATCATTTAAGTCCAGGCCCCGAGATTACGAAACTTTCTGAGTATGATTTCATACTCAAGCTCAAAATTTACATGACGTGTTATGAACAAAACTCTGAGTTGAGCATAGAATCATACTCAGAAAAGTTTCGTAATCTCGGGGTCCAGGGTTTACCTGCAAGTCATTAGCAGGGTTCCAGTCGATGTCATACAGGACGAGTCTTGAAGCTCCGACAAGGTTAAGTCCCACACCCCCAGCCTTAGAGCTCAGCAAGAACACGGCTACAACATACAGCAGTATTACTCCATGCATGTCAACATTGATAAGCCTTGACTTTAGTGGAACAAATGCTGGAAAATGAGCCTGTCCTGGGTCCCGTTCCACTGAACAATGGTAGCTCTACAAGTGTCGTAACTCCTTATGTATGTATCTGTAGGAGATACAACTCTCGCAGCACTACGATTTTGTTCCATGGAACTTAATTCAGGTAGGTATCATTTTAATAACATACTGGAATGGGAGAAAAACTGGAGGAATCTCTCCCATCCTGGTAATGATGTTAAAAGTCAGGAATTTCTGACTTTGGTACCTGTAGTTGACTGATTTTCGAAACCCAACTCTGTAAGAATATATATAGTTTTGAAAGCTAACAGGCATATAGTGCTATGACTTCATCGAGGATCCTAACTCACTTTCCTGAGAGTGTTTACTGTTGAACTTGTTGACAATGTCCTGTCGCTGGGAAGTGGGCGTGGAACCATCTAGCCTCACCCACTTGTATCCCTCTCCGTCACAGAACACCTGTAGAACATTCAGGGTCTGAAAAGACAGAATTTTTATGCCATTTTTCACATCTTGGCAACTTCAAAATTGCTTGCTTAACACCAAAAGTGTTTGTTACCTTTCATAAAATTCACCCATCCCAATATCTAAAATCTCAATCATCAATGTGAAATAAAGAATAATAAATGTGAAATAATTATCACAAAAATGCGATAATATAGTTTTAGGAAATCATGACTTGGTGGGAAAAGTCTTAAATTAAAAGAAGATTGTCTGATATTACCTTGGTATGGTTGGATACCAGCACTAGCTTATCTCTGGGGTTGTCGTTGTGTATGGACCTGAGAATAGCTGACAGCACAACCAGCTTGCCAGAATGTTTTGTTATCGCTCTGTCCAGAGACACGTCTTCCGGGAAGTGAGACAATAGTCCGGAGTAAATCGACTGGAGACACAGAAAAATGCAGAATCAGATGTAAATCACATTTGGGGGTAACTTGTTTCACAATATTTACATCTGAAATGTATGAGAATTAATTTCTTTGGGAGACTTTGAATTGGCAATAGACAACTGTGATTTCAGCAGAAATCTAGGGTCTGGAGACCAATCCACGTCCAGTGCAAATAAATCAATCCATGGACAAATAAATTTGTGAATATTTCCGCAAATCTGCGGGAAACTGTCATGTCTGTTCTGTGGAATGTGACTTTGGACTCCATGGATCGGGACCCACCTCGTCACCTTCTGCTGTGGAGTCCTGCGCGTCGGTGGCTTTCTGCAGCACCAGGTTGGGGTGGTTGCACAGCTGTTTGAGGGCGGCGATACACACGAGATGTGGCGCTCCTCCACCACCACCGTCAGCGGTTCCAGACAGACAGCGTCGGAGAAGACGACTCTGCAGGAACTGGCGGTACAAGGACAGCTGTAGAGGACTGGGGCGACAGAACAGCACCAGCTCCACTGAAACATGCAGTGTCCTCTCTCTAGTCAAGTGATAATTTCAGCATGCACGATTATCTGTCTGTCTGTCTCTGTGTCTCTTTAACTCCCTCCTCTCTCTCTCTCTTTCTGTCTCTGTGTCTCTTTAACTCCCTCCTCTCTCGCTCTCTCTCTCTCCCCCCTCTCTCTCTCTCTCTCTCTCATATTTAATTGGGGCTTAGATAGAGCCGCTTTCAAGATTCCTGCACATGTCACGGCTTGTCAGTTTATGGTAGGAGGAAAATGCAACAACTGTAGCACTGAATGTTACAGTAAACCTGTGAGCACAGTACATACAGCGATTCCTATCATGATCGCTCTGTTGTCCAACCCATAATCATGTTAATTCATTCACGAGAAGATAAAATCTGTTGGTACCTTTAGGAGGCAGATATTTGTTGTTGATTTCCTGGGTTCGTCTGAGAATAAACAGCTTTGTAAGTCTGGTCAGTTCACCTCCCCGCTCTTCTCCCAGGGTTATCTCTTCTTGAGAGGCACCTGGCTGTCGCGAGGCCAATATTGGGTCCTCGTACACGCGGTGGAAGGCTGCGCTGGTTCCTAGTAAACATATGTAAATTAGAATAATAAATTGCTATTACAAATAATCGAATAAATATGATAAATTGATAACAAAAACAATCAGTTTGGAAATATACCGGTAATACAAGTCCATGGTCTGGGGGCGACAGTCATCAAAATAATCAGCATTTGTCCCTGGACAAAATAATCAGCATTTTTCTAAGGAAAATTGCCATGTGCATGAACAAAAAATACAACTGAAAGAAGCATACCTAAAATACCAGGATTGCAGAACTCCACTATTGAGTAAAATTCTTTCAGGTCGTTCTGTATTGGAGTCCCAGTCACAATGATCCTTTTCTTTGTCGGCAGACTCATAATCAGCTGCAATATTTTCGCAATCATTGTACCAATGTTATATCAATGTAAAAATGTTTATTCACCGGTCAATTTGTTTTGTCCTGTGAAAACTAATAGCTTCTGGAGATCGAAATAAAATATTTTCTGTTTCAGTGAAAATCTTCAACGAAAGGGTGAAGTTAGAAAATGGTAATTGGCTGAATTTAAACTCACAGAGGTAGTTTTGATGGTCGTGTTCTTCAGACGATGCCCTTCGTCACATATAACAATATCAAAATTGACTTTCTTGATGGTTTCGTATGTGCGTAAAAACATTTCGTAGGATATGACGAGAACTGGGTAGATGGCCGTCTTTGTGTACTCCTGAAATATCATTTACAGAATTATAAATAAAAACATAAATGAAATAGCATCTACAAAAAAAAAAAAATGGGGGGAGCACTTCGAACATACTTTCCAGAATGGATTTGGTGCAATATAAATGAGCACATTATTATTATTATAGTTGTTGTTGTTATTATTATTATTATATATCATTATATATTATTATTATTATTATTATTATTATCTTACAGTAAATCAATAAAAAGGTATTGCAGGCAATCAGGGAACCAAACAGAAATGTTTATGATTAAATCAGCATAAACTAAAATCATATGAACATGAAAATTACACTGAAATCTACACTTACTTCAACCCTGCTGTCTGCAGTCACAGCGAATACCTTCAACCTCTCTGTACCAAGCCACTTCTTACATTCTAGAAACCAATTCTGTAACAAACATCATATTTTTTTTTAAAGGCTAAAACCCCCATATTTGTTGAAATCTTCTTTCGTTACACATATGACTACCAGCAATAGTTTGCTTTAAAAATAAATAAATTTTAAATTAAAATTAAAAATATTATATTTATTAAATATCACTTCAACTATATCTTCGAACCAGTATCAATATAAGTTTGTTTGGTGCCATCCTTGCAGATTATACCTTGACTAGACTTCCTGGTGTTATAATGAGGGCTCGTTTGATGACTGGCTTCCCTCCATACGGCCCTTGTTTCAACAGTGTCCTAAAATTATAGACCAGACCAATTTAATAAATATTTTACAGATCCATATAAAAGAAAATGCCATTGCAGGAGTAACACAAAAGAAGATTTCATCAGAATGTATGGTACTTTCCATTACTTCTTTTTCCCTTATTTTAATCATGTTAATCCTGACAATAACATTGGAAAATGTCTTGAAATAAGTTCATATATTATTAATGATAAGATTTGAAATTGCCTCACCATAGAGCAGTAATACATTGCAGTGTTTTTCCCAAGCCCATGTCATCCCTGAAAGGAAATTTATGCAGAATATAAAAAAAATTTAAAGGCACACAAATTGTCACAATCACGGTTTGTTAACATATTTCATGCTCAAACATATTTTACCTTAAAGTATGTACATTTAATTTGTCTACACAAGTATATTGGGCAACAACCTACTTTAACCTCCAGTCGCACTGGTTTTCACTATTTTCATATTTTTTCATAACTTTGTATGTTTTATCGCGAGATGCAAATAGAGATCGCCTGCACAGTTAATGTCATAGAACTGTATTAATTCTTCCACCATCTCAATTGACGAATTGTGAACATTTCTTTGGAAAACCGACTTACGCCAATATTGCTCCCTGTCCGGCGTAGTCCCGCATTCCCATGACGCACTCGTACAGGAAGGCCACGCCTTCTTTCTGGTGGGGTCGGAGGTCGTGACAGAGATACGGGTCCACAACCACATCTATTACAGACAGCTTCTGTTTATTGTACTCCCACTAGAAATCAAAGCAAGATGGCATCACCTTGACGATATGGATCCCTTGTATCCTCTTGCAAATTATTCTATTCTAAAGTTAGCCAAATTTCAATCTTATATTGATTCTATTTCATTTAAACATGGTTAATAATCACCAGAAAAGGACTTGGAAAAAAAGGTTTACGGACTTCAATTCCTGTGTATTTACTAAAGAATATATATATTATATATATCATAAAGTAATCTAAGGCGATTTTGAATATCTAATTAGAAGAATTTTATCTCGTCAACAGTTCTTTTACTATTATATATGATTGAATTAATGTTTTATGTAACGGCGGGAATATCTCACCCATAGGCGACAAGAGATAAAGTATATAAGTAGGATGACTGATTAAGTAACGAAAAGAACATTCATTTTATATCTTGTGATTGCACAATATTGTTGACTGTATCATGCTAAATGGATAATTGTGGCATTAAAATGGATAATTACCTGATGTCGTGAATCTGGCCTCTTCATAACGAATGCATTGGGTGCTAAAGGATCAAATCGTGGTTTGATCAAAATGTCTAACCGTGTCTGGAAAGATTTGGCATAAATTGAAAGACAAGACATAATCTGGAAATTTCTAGACCAGACCCGAGATTACGAAACTTTCTGAGAATGATTTCATAAAAACGTATTGTGACGTCATAGCCTGAGTATGCTGTGAGTCTAGGGTTATGACGTCGTAATCTCGGGCCCAGGACGTTATGAAGACCATATTTCTTTTATTATTATTATTATCATCATTGGGGAAGAAAATAAACAGTGATGAATCACGAGATGAATCACGAGATTTTTAAATTTCTTTTTGAATTATCCAATATTTTATCAGTGATGAGCGATTCATTCAGACATTGAGAACAATACTAGCATCAACTGTAATGTATTCACATACCTTGGCAAATACAGCATTGCTTGAGTTCTTGTTGGGATCTAAGAAAGGCTTGTGAACAGCTTGAAAACAACAAACAAACAAAATTAAATTCTGATTCAATCGTGAAAGAAAATGCATGTTAGAGAAAAGTCCTGTAACTTCGGTCACTTTTCAGTTATAGTGCATTTTATTATTCATATATGTTTCCACCTTTTAGTAGCCTTTGCCCATATATTTTACTTTAGGCGCATAACCATTTTTGCACATGCAATTAATATGCTTGTGTCAAGATACATCAGTGTCCGGGCAACATGGGCTTTACACAATACCAAAAACATCACGTGTTGTGACTTTTCAAGCAAATATCCAAATAAAATAGTTTAAAGGATATGTGAGCATTGCCATTGTGTGATGATAACATTATCTGGTATACTAGTAGCTATTCACAGTTAAAACAAAGTCCGGAGGAAGGGTAAACATTTATAGTGACCTGCTAACATCTGGTTAAATTAACATAATTGACCAAAGTTCAGGTAATGACCGATGTCCTAGAACTTTACTTTAAACACCCCTGCAAAATGATAGAAAATATCACAACATACAGGCAGCTGAAATAATGAAAATGATCAGTCATAATGGCTTATAAAAGACTCACCATGTTTCATAGGTACACTGGTAGTTTCCACTGTAGATGTGGAACTTCCTGAACTTGTAAAACATTTACCTGAAGTAAACTGTTCTTCAGCAAGAACTGACATAACCTGTAAATTACAAATCAGAAAACAAAAGAATACATCAAGCATGGATATTGGAAAGACATATATAATAGTAAGTATAATGTTACCTATATTTATCAGGTTAAATATAAATTTCCTAATAAATTAAATATAATTATTACTAATTTTGTTTAAATCTAATTTTTTACAAATATTTGCTCGAATGTTTCCAGTTTCACATATTTATTATCATGAATATTGCCAGATTTCCCATCTACAGCTTAGACATTGGAATATATCAAACCTGTATTTCTTTGCTTCCAATACAGAGTGTTTCGTCTTCCTTGAGAGAAGATAACTCTGCCGACTTGAATCCGCTACTTCGACCGATCCTGAAGATGAAATATATATCTGTATATATATATATATATATATATATATACAGTATTTACACACACACACACACACACACACACACACACACACACACACATGGGTAGTGCTCCTTTTTAATGTTCTGTCACATGTCCAGTACATGTTCTGTTCTTTTAATATTTAGAATGGAGTAAGCCAGCACAGCACAGAGTAAATTGCCAGTGGCAGCCATTTTGGCTTGTGTACTGTGCTGTCTGCACCACCTATTACATGTCCCGGACAGAAAGTACACTGTGCCGTGTTGCTCCTTTCTAACCGCGCATGTCTCAGACAGAAAGTACAGACAGCACAGCTAGAAAGGAGCACTATCATATATAAATGTATACAAGTTAAATCTATTAAAGACATTTATTGTGGAATGATCAGTAGTTATGAGAAATTCAACTCACTCTTTGCCCTCTGTGTCATACAGAGTGACACTTCTTCCATGTGTTACCAATACCGCTGTGGATAAATTTAATAATTTATTTTAGTTATCTAATAAATGTCAAAACATGAACATGATGAATGCTCTTTTAAATTTGATCACTAATAAAAGTATCGTAATTTAGGAAGCCCAATTGCATTGAGCTAAGAAATGTTATTCAGTAAACACACGACGAAAAATGTATTGGAATTGACTTACAAACTAATGCTTTATCATATCTATAATTTTAAGATTTTCGATACGTGAAATCATTACATTATATCAAAAGAACTATTTATACAACTTCTTGTTGATTATGTGGAAACTAGGCCCCAAGATTATGATACATTTTGAGTACGATTTCTTGCTCAAGCTCAGATTTTATATGGGTATTTGTTAACAAAACCTTTAAGTTGAACTTGAGAATGAAATCCTACTCAGAAAAGTTTCGTAATTTTGAGGCCAGCAGTTCTTACCATCTCCCTCCCACTTCTTATGCTGAAAGAAAAAATAATAAAATTATTCAAATGGAGTTCAAATGAATATTCAAAATTGAATTATTGAATTTACCATTTTATTATCATGTTTAATTTTGATATTACCATTTTTTATAAATCAGCTGTTCCATGTTTCAATATGAATTCATGTTCACAATGTTTACACCAAACTCAAAGCCTTATGTGTGATGTTGCCTCAAAAGTTTATTAACCCTCTCCCTGCTGGATTAAACATGAGTACAGCTCTTTAGGGTACACAAGTACAGCTCTTTAGGGCATCTCCTGTTGCCTCTAGCATGGAGTTGGTTAATGAGTCAAATTCTGATTACCTTCTTCTTGGAGAGTTTGCACCAAACCACGCTTAAGTAATTCTTCGTAGTGGTGTCTGCCTGTGGCACAGGTAGTGCAGTTTCTGTTAGAGAAAAGGTATCATGATACACAGATGTATGCTATACAGCACAAGCATGGTAATATAGGTTATAAACAGTGTATAAAACTCCAACAATTTCACTGTCAGACATGAGGACTGGTAAGTCTGAGAAGTTACCCGTCCTCATACATGACCAGTGATCGATGATTTACATCTTGAAAAACAAACAAAAAGTAACACGACATGCAGGCGTGCAAGGATAAAACATTACCAGTCCTCGCTGAAAATAACCCGTCGCGGGCGTGCGGACGGGCTCAATTTCAAACACTGATAATCCCTGTCAGTTCAAAATGTCAAATTGTTTACTAGTTACCAGCGCGATTTCCAGGATGTCCGAGGAACTGCAGCTTGTAGGAAGCAGGGTATTGTTTCTCAAAGCTCTCATATTTCCTAAGAGACCATAATGACTCTCGCTATTACATGGGGATTGTGCACTTAGTATATGGTCTTCTAGCTTCTAGAAACGATACACAGTATACCCTAGAAATCACGTTATTAGCAAATTGATCCGAAATTGCAATATCAACTCGCGAACATCATTTCATGTTTTCATGTGCGCAGGAGTGGATTCGGACTCGAAACATTCAAATCCGAAGTCCCGGTTCCGTCTAACGCTAATTACGGCATATGCGTATAATGGACTTTGCATATAACGGACAAAAATAGCCTGTCCCAATGAGTACGTTATATGCAGAGTCTACTGTATTTATTATTTATTTATTATTTATCTATTATTTACCTAAATCGTCATCTTGTATGTCTCTGGTGCTGGTGAAAGACGTGGTGTAGGCGGACGACCATTCGGTGCTAGTGGGGACAGGCTGAGGATCTGTAAGTGTTTGAGGGGTGGCGGAAGTAGGGGTCTCTGAAATAGGGGAGACAGACGATGGATGTATATATACTAATAATAAAAATTATTATTTAAAAAAAATACATAACAAATATAAGAATAATAATAAAAAATATAATAATACGAATATTTATAAATTGTGTCAAATCCACGCGCTAAATTATTATCCAGTTGAGTGAATGAATATGGAGTTTAACGTCGCTGCGGGAATCTTTCACCCATTTGCGACGAGTAGACATAAGGAGAGAAAACAACAAGCTCTCACCAGAAGTGTTCTGTGGTAAAACGTGGGGCATCGCGGTGCCCACGCCGCTGTTGCATGGATACGACTGGCCGTTGCCTCCGGCACTGTAGAATGAAAGACTGGTGGCACTGTTGTCAAACACGAGGGTCGTCTTCCTGTTGGAGCCAATAGGCCCCACAGGCTGAGACTGGGGTGAGGGCGGGGACTGGGTGTGGGGTGACTGGAGGGGTCGCGACACGGAGGACACATTGTTCTGTGACGGGCGGGGCGGGTCTACTCTGTCGGGTGGAGAGTCCGAGGGCTCTTGAGGTCTGTCTGGGGCATTAGAGCTGAAAACAAACATATCGGTTCAGTCCAGGCCATTTCTCCCAAAGCTACAGAAATCCTAAGGGCTAGTAGAAATTCGTAAAATTTGTAATTTGTAGGCCTGCAGCGATACATTTTCTTAGTTTTTTGATTGAATTAATGTTTTACGTCGCGGCGGGAATATCTCACCCATAGGCGACGACAACAACGTTACTTTTATAAGTTCCTAGTAATTAAGACCTGCAAGAAACTAAAGTAAGCATGAAAAACCATGCCAAAACATTAAAATGTAGAACACATTTTCTTACAGGTCACGATAATATCAAGACATAGTATCCGAAATCCAGCTCAGTATCAGACACCAAACATAAAGGTATTGTTTCATGAAGCGTTCTTATGAACCATGACTTGAGACTAGTAAGCTCATAAGTGCCGAATCGGCATGTGAGTGAGTGAGTGAATATGGAGTTTAACGTCGCTGCAGGGGATCGGCATGTATGAGATCGTAAGACGGCACTATTGTATCGTAGTAGAAACGGCACCAGTACTCACTGTATCTGCAGTTCCACATCAGTGTTAACATTGTGTCTCTTTCGTCCGTCGCCAACAGCCTTGTGACTCGGAGGTGTGCCGTCCCGGGGGCGGGGCGGTGGTGCCCGGTCCCCATTGGGTATCCTCTCCTCTTTGCACTGCCCCTGCAACGATGGCCACACCTCTTTGGTGGAACTAGTGGAAGGGGGTTGGACTGGGGGTTGGACTGGGGGCGGGCTTGGCTCAGATATGGGCGGAGCCTCAATGGGAGGCTCTGGGGCGTTCTGTTGCGGGCCGTTCTGTAGCGGGCCGTTCTGATGTGGGATGTTCTGCTGATCGGCTACAGGAGAACTTGATTTCTTTCTGCAATTGCAATACAGGACCATCATTTGACGAAACAAACAAAAATAAAAAAAATAGAAATCATTTGTCGTATGAGGATTAGAATAAAGAAAGCTTCAAGCTAGGTACATTTAGCAGATGTATAAATTACGTTAATTCTTCGAAACAAAAATCCTATTAAATTATTACAATACCGATCCAGATAAATAAAAAATGAATAGTGATACACCACGTAATACATCACACCAATAACTTAATTATACAAATTCAATGTTCATAATTCACTAACTGTATATTGTTCTCCAACAGAGGTATATTTCAGCGACTATGAACATTACCTTGATTTCTTGTTATTAGAAGTATGATTGTTGGCCATGTTTTGACTGTTCAGGAACTGCTCAAGCAATTTTTGCTCGTATTCTTGATGCTTCCTGAAACCAAAAGTAAACCTGAAATTATTACGAGCCTCGGGAGTTCGCTATGGATTTATCAAGACAAGATTATTTTTCTGGCTCACATCATAGCTTGTGAGCTTGCCATGGGACAAGTCCTTTACAGGGTTCTAGACTACATTCTGAGTTACTTGCCTGCAGAGCAAGTCAGGGCAAGTAGCAAAGGCATCAAAGGTGCATAATATGTTAAAAAGTAGGTTGCCCGCAGTGCAATTTAACTTGTACATCAGGCATATCCCTGCCTTTACCTGCAGGGCAAATAGTTTTATTTTGTACTTTTCCAGCACTCTTTTGACACTACAAGTGAAATAACCCAGATGGTTGTTGTTTTTTTTCCCTGTAATTTTTTTTTAAATTGGGGTTTAGAGTCGCTTTTTAGATTCTTTCACTTAAATCACGACTTGTCAGTTTAGGCAGGAGGAAACCGGCAACATCTGTAAAGCTGAATGTTGCAGTAAACCTGCGATCACCGGATACTAGACTAGCCCAGATTAACAAGCCGTTTACCTATAAGGCAATTAGTTACATGTCCAACAGGAAAAGTGCCTCAAAACGTAAACATAGAACCCTATCATGGATCGTCAGTTTACGGCAGGAGGAAACCAGCAACATAGAACACACCTAGGTATAGAACTTACCCCATCTGCATTTCCTCCTTGGTAAAGCTAGCCGCTTCCTCACCCAGCTCATGTAGATACATGCAGTCCTGAAACAGCAGGAATAATGCAGATTTTCATTATCTCCTCTTTTCGTGAGTATACTTAGCCAGCCATCTCTTATTGCATTACTCTCTTGTACCAAGAGCTGTGACAAGTTGGTTGGTTGGTTTGGGGTTTAAAGTCACTTTCTAGAATCTTTCACTAATATCATGACTTGCATGCATATGTAC
>JAUTBV010133388.1:0-11960 GCA_032361325.1 Lepetodrilus fucensis | reverse complement strand
GCAATTAAATGCGACAATACGGCGGTCGCATTTTTCGCATTAATATTCTGCTAGCATTCATTTCATGATTTACAGTACATGTATGTTCTGCTCATTTTACTTATGTGGTACGATATTGATATTTATTGGTCACAGTGCATGTACGTTAGACTCACTTCATCCACTTGGTATTCATATTAACGTACAGATGTTCAACTTGACTTGTTTTTTACCAGGGAAGCCTGAAGCCTTGTTTGAGAAGTCTCTGGCTTTGTGTCTGGCCTCCTACGGACGTCTGCACCTCCAGACTGCGCGCTGCCATCAGCTGTACGGGCAGCTGTACTGGAACAACTGGAGCGAGACCGGCAGACGCACAGACTGGCTGCAGAAGTGTCTGGCTCTCTACACTGTGGAGTTAGAAATCCTGGAGGAGGTGCAGGGCAAGCTTCATCCCAACACTGTGCGGTCTCGCGAGGACGTCATCATCATCCTACAGAACCTGAATCGACCAGAAGACGCTAAGAAGTACAACGAGGAACAGCCGGCAGATGCTAAAACCATCGCCTGAGAATCATGGATCTGTCTTGCAATACTTTACATCTGTTTCAGTCTTTCTGTTGGTGAAGTTATATTTCGTTATAGTTTTTGCATAGTACTTAGTATTGGTGTTTGGTTTTGGTATACGTCTGTTGGTGATATTTTTTGCAAACAATTGTTTGGAAGGTATATGATCTTGTGTAGACAATGCAAATAGATTTCCAGGGATATTTATCATAGATGCATATGGGAGATGTACATGTAGATAAGTGCAATGTATCATACAGTTTGTGATGTGATCAATACTAATGCCATTCCATTGGCTGCCAGTCAGCTGGGTCATGTTGACATGATTGTAATGTTCACTATCTGTGACCGGTCAATGCTCAATCTTGGGAGACAGTATAACTTTGATATTTTGTCAGTGGATTTCAGTGAACGCTATACATGTACTATGTAGATGATCATGATTAATACTCCATTATTACAGCGGCAGAGACCTTCATTTAACAATTACTCATGTGGTGTTAATTTGCTAAAGTTGTAAATAGCATAGTTTTAGGCTTTCAACATTAATTTCACTTAGTGTGTGTGTGGGGTGGTGGGGGGGGGGGGGTGGTAAAACATTCCGAATTGTTTATGGGTTATTGTGTGTGTGTTCACCTAAGTGTATTTTTATGATGTGTGTTTATCACAACCAGGTTGAAGTCATCAGATTAAAGACACATGTTGCTGATCAGTGAAAGAAATATCTACAATGTATATTCTTCAAACACATTCTTCATTTATGTATTACGTTTCTATTACGGTATTTAACAGCAAAAATAGGTATCATGTTTTTTGCTGTGTTTTAATACAAAGCATAATACATGTATAGTCATTATTGTTCATGCATTCATGAAATAGTGATATCTTATACAGCAATACCAGAAGTATTTCTCATATCAGGTAATATTATCTATATCAAAATGTTGTAAGTTGTATATTTATTATATGTGCATACTGTGATATCAGCAGATGTCTTCATCTGGAGCTACTTCAGACCTTGTTTCACTGGATCTAATATATTACCATGAGGTTTCATCAATACAGTTATTATTCTGAAGTTCTGTATGTATCATGTATTTGCAGTATTGTTCACTTTTGCATATTTGCGGGTTTTCCTTGTACAGTTGTTATTTTATATCATTCTTATATGCTTAAATACAAATATTATGTATGTTTAATACAATCACGTATTCTTCACTGGAGCATTGACATTGATGTGATAAAGTCTTATTTATTTTAAAATTATCTGGAAACATTTGCAAGATGTTTGGTAGTGCAATATGTATTTGAGTATCAGAGTTCTTATCAGCAGTTCTTATAGACTACTACTTTGATATCTTGCTTTTCACTGGATATGATGTATTTCGAAGCGTACATAAAATATCAAATTGCAAATATTATTAGTAGTGACTATACTAGTACATAACACGTGAAGTTCCATTATTTTATTTCACATTTTATTTCACATTTATGTTTTATTTTAGAAATAATTATGTATTCTTCATTCTAGAAATAGTATTGTACGCTTCAGTAATTTGTGGAATTGTGATATGGTATCTAGTAATTGAATATAGTAATAATAGTACCATTCATCCCCAAAATAATCAGACCACTTGAGCTACATCAAAATATTTTCATATGCATAATTAATGTGATATCATTATATGTGTTTACATGTAGTTTGTCAAAGCGCCCTTCATACCATATCACTAATAATATTAAGAGATTTATAGCATCCTACATTTCTTTTGCAACTTTTATATAATATATATATATATTTATTGCTTTAAAATGTTAACCTGTATTTTTATCTTATCATAATATGTTGCATTTAGCTATACTTATACATATGTTAATAATTGTGAATACGCAGATATCAACAGCATGTGTGCATCTATTTACACGGTTTTGAAAGAACCAGGCTCAAGCAATCCTGTTTTAGTTAGTTAGGAGTGAATGAATGACAAGTACATGCATGTGTATATTTAGTATTTACAATTCAGACTGTGATATAATATACTGCATACATTTTTCATCTTCTACTGTATACTTTATAAAACTTTGTTCTATTTTCACATGTTATTTGAACGTTAAATAAATTCCTGAAACTCCGAGGTTTCAGTCGTGTGTATACAGAAGTAAGCCCAATACCAGACGTGTATCGTGGTGATGTCACCAAATGTCCACACATTCAGAGAGAACAGTATAGGGCCTAGAACACATCCCTGAGGTACACCCGTACTGAAGTCTCTTAAAATACCCAGTCGGGGAAGACAGATTGGTTTATCTTCCTGAGAGTCCAATCCAGGACCCCGTTGCACCTATTGTAGTGAACTTGAAGTGGTACAAGTCTTTCATACAACAGCCTTCGATTGTAGCCCTACAAGAGCGTCGTGCAACGGCGGTCAGAACTGGATGTTGAGAAGGACGTTGAAGTGTATAATGTCAGCTGATAGATCCAACAGGACAAGAATTGATGCACTGTCTGTATCCGTATACAATATAGTTATGTTATTCTGTACACGAACAAATAGACCCCGACATGTATGTCTCTGTACAATGACCTTCCCGATATGCAGATTATACCGTTACCTAGTTCGCAAAGACACCTTCAAGAATGCTGGACACCAATGGACATGTACCTTATACGTTGGACAAAATTGTATAACATGTAGTTTTTAAGATTCCTGAATCCAGCCCTGTTGCGTTGGGAAGGAGAAGCACAAGGTCTATGACATTCGCCACGATAACCTCTGATGACGTAGTTATAAAGTGCCGGGTATCTCATTCTGAATAGTTGGACTAATGTCACCTTTAGAACAGCAGGTGTCGGGCATGTTGCTAAAAACACGCTGTTGGTGTTATTTTTAAATTTAGCATCTACTGTATTGCTTTAATGCTTCTCGTTCTGTTTTCTGAAACGTAACATCGTCTGTCAATATTACACGATTTTTATTTACAGACATGTAATTGTAAATAGGTTTAGTGCGTCCATAGTGAAATGTAAAATTGATATTGAAAGATGCAATATTTAAACATAGATGCTTGATATGATCAACACAAACACTATTGTCGACAAAGAAACTCATTCTACAGTCTCAAATGCATAAATCCCAAAAGTCAATATTAAGGAAAATATTAGAAGACACTGTCGGTTTTTCATGGATATCTAACAAGCTGTATGACGTAGTATGAAGGTTAGGTTTTATCTGCACAAACTTGACACTTCAATGAATTTCTGTTGCCCGCTATAGCACGACTCCTCGAGATCTGTTCTTATATCGTCTGTCCGACCTTGCTTCTCCGTCACTAGGGTAACATAGAAATAAAAAAGAACTTGCCATTCTAGCCCACCGAAGACGAGAAATCGCTATTTAAATGTCTCTAGCTTTTGACAAACATTCTTCCAGCGGATGCCTCGTTAATGTTTACTCGCAACATAGCTTTCTGCGTGAGAAAATTTACTGTTGCCAGCCAATTGTCAATTTCTTAAACCGCCAGCCTCGTTTTGGTTGTCTTATGTCCTCCTGTAGTCACCACTTCACGTCTGCAACAAAGCGATAGTTTGTCTTATCGTTAAGCGGACGAAGTCAGATGACGGACACAATGATTGTGTCATCTGTAAACTGGATACTAGGCCACTATTTGGAAATTCTAGCATTCATTCTGTTAGGTAAGTTATTAAAACATGTTTTAAAAATAATTCTTCCAAGAAATTCGTTTGCGAATATTCTTTTTTTTTTAAATTAGTATTTGCCATGTCTTAAGAAGTTTAGCATGTATTACCTCAAGGAATTAATTAAGAACTTGACAAGGAGCCAAGGTGTATTAAACGCCAAAGATGTAGCGGATATGTTCTTGCAATTAAACATTAAAAATTTTGACGGCTTGAAATTTAGTAGAAATACTGTATAATTTCAGATCTTCCTCTCATTTGGTATGACCAAAAACGTCCATTGACATGATACAATGACACTGTTACATCTATGAATATATTCAGTTCTACGGTAGTAACATGGATGGGTCGCGTCCTCAGATGACCGGTCAATATATTGGTCAACGGGACACTATACAGATACGGGCTACTAAGACTATTGTTGTGTACACAATAAGCCAGAATCTGTATATCATCTTCATGGGCGTTGTTCACCTATAAACTACGTTAGCTATTGTTTTGTCAGGTGTACTAGTCCAGTTGTGAGTCTTAGAGCGTGCGCCCGTGTGTGTGTGTGTGTGTGTGTGTGTGTGCGCGCGCGCGTGTGTGTGCGCGTGCGCGCGCGAATGTGTGTTTGTACGTGTGTGACTGAATAAATGAGCTTCTACCTGGATGTTATTCGGTCCATATAATTTACAACTTGACAACATGTCACTTGAATTGCGACTGTCAACGTTTTAACGTTTTGTATTAGGTGATTGATTGACTATATATATGCAAGAACTGAGATAAATGATAAATACAGTGTGCAATGCAAGCATAACATATTTAACGCATGTTTAGCAAATAGAGAACTTGCGGTTTGCTACATACAATAATAATATAGCTGATAGACATCGGACGTCACATTTTACAGTCAGATTTTACGGAAACGTACAACACCAGGATCTGCCGTCGCAACTCCGGTCTGTCTCTTACTGTGGTGTCCTAGAACACTGTGTCGTGTCCTAGCACGCTGTGTGGTGTCCGGTGTGTGTACTATCCCTGTGGTCAAATGTCAAGTCTGTGACATCCAATCCTAGAACCCATACTGATCAAACATTTCCGTCATTACGAAACCTGGAGAGTGTCAGATTTCCAGGTGGAAACAAAACATAAGTACAAACTGTGCTCGGAAGTTTACAATACAGTTGGGCCAGTTGTAAGCGAGTTTGAAACCGGAATCTGATTATGTTAACGTTTATGCTGGATGATAACTTTCAGTATATATTTAATATACAATATGGTTTCGTCTGTTGGCATTGTACTTTGAAACATTACTACGCACATCAACAGACTCACTAGATAGTAGCCAGTGGAAATACAATTCGAAAGTAATATTTAGGCATAATGCATTTGACAATTGCAGTATCATAGTATAGAATCTGCATGTAAAAGTGACATTTCAGAAGGGCCTACCTATAATACTTCATGAGTGTATCTATCGAGTGAAATACATCTTGGGGGACATACTGTTTTACTAATGCTATGCTAATACTAATAGGCTATCATGACGTCATAGCCTCAGAGATTTAAAACTATTACATAGCCTTTCAAAATAAATGTCCTATGTTTATCTGTCGTTAAATATAACATTAGAAAACATTGTTACAATTTCTTTTGATAGACTCATCGCTTGGTTTTGTTTTGGAAAACAGTTAGACGTGCAGACTTTGTTCAAACTACACGCATATGTAAGTTATACCAACACGGTCTGCCTTCTAGAAGGTACAGTAGATATACCGCTAGCTAGAATTCAAATATTGGTTTACCATTGTCAGAAATTGCCCGTCGTACAAATATGTTCTACGCCGCACATCTTTACAAGACAGTAAATGTTTACAATCTAAATATATGGCTGTCTCGGACTCCAAATATAATTCACAAATATTTGTCCATATCGTTTCATGTAGACCTACTTTAAATAGTATGTAAACAAATATGATCAAGTGTGTGCTCATTCTGTCAGAAACTCTTCAAAACAAATCAATATTTGAAATACATACTGGTACATGTAGATTTATATGCATGTGCAATACTTTTAGAAATGTGTTTTATTGTGCGTCGTAATCTCTTCTTGCAATAATCTACATGTATGAAGAAATACGGTTTGTCCGAGTGTTTTGTTATTATATCGTGTTATTATTATATAGGATACATATACAAGGTGTAGGTAAATGTGTGTCACAGATTCCCCGAGGTTTACCTGGGAGGTTGTAAGTATACATATCGTACAAGGCACGTGTCTACCCACCCTCTGATAAGCTCAACAGTACAGCCAGCATGTCAGGACTGTCGTAGAGAACAGTCCACGAATCTGGTCACGATGTTAAGGATTACCCCACTTCACACTTTATAGGAAGATAAATATGATCTGTCTGTATTTACTGTATGTATGTACTTTAGAAGGCAAAGTTTTTTAAACTATAAATATATTACCTGAAGAGATTATCGACATGAGGGAAGTAATGTTCTGTTCTGTTTCTCTTTTTTCTTTCTAGTAAGTAGTTTGCGATCTGACCAAGTTAGTATGGATGGCTTTTTACAAACAAACAAACCATCCACACCCACTACTACTACTACTAATACTACTACTACTACTACCACAACACCCACACCCACACACACCCACACCCACACACACACACACACACCACACACACAAACACACCCACACACACCACACCCACCACACCACACACCACACCACACACACACATACACACACACACACACACACACACACATACCCACACCCACACCCTACCCACACACACACACACACACACACACCACGCACACCACACCCACACACACACACACACACCCACACACACACACACCCATACCCACACCCACACCCTACCCACACACACACACACACACACACACCACGCACACACCACGCACACATACACACCCTACCCACACACCCACACCCTACCCACACCCATACACACACACACACACACACACACACCCCACACACACACACACTAGAGATCTTCTACGTTCAAGTAACGTTAGTAAATTCGCAAAATTTTTACAAAGATCATATGATGTTGATCAAAAGTTAATGCTACTGAGATGTGTGTATGATGTTTGGAGTCAAACACAGGTCCACTGCCTCCGTACCTAGGCCACAGTCAATGTCTGCAGATGTGACTCACGGAAGTTATCCGAGTTAGTGATAATCTAGAAGTCTAGCTGTGTCTGCTGCTTAAAGGCATAATATCACAGTTGATTGACCTGGATAATGGACACACTAATTTCGATCTGAGATTAATTACGCTTGATTTATCCACCCAAAAGATGTTATTTACTGATGTACATAGTCCCTAGTACTCAATAGTTATAAACATATTAATGTTTTATATGAATATAGGGAACGTTCGGATATTTATCTTGTCTTTGATGCATTAACTGAACTATGAACGAATTGCGAGAAAACGTTAGATGTGCGTATTGTATATGTTTAAGTCGTACAACTGAGTTATGTCCCCTTGCATTGACATAATTAAGGAAATAACAATACGACCATATTCAGGTTGTCTATCAGTAGACTACAGGGGGTTGCACTAGATATGTGTCTACCAAACAGCGGTGGAAAGGTTTTTGGAAGTATAAACATGATTTGAATGTATTTTGCAGTTGTAGCTAAGAACTAGTTCAAAACAACCATAAATATCTGTGATATTATGCCTTTAAAAATACCACATTATTCCTAGACCAGCAGACACCGGTTGTTATGATACGTAAGAATGTGTCAACATACGGTACATGCATAAAGCGAGTGAACATCTACACGCATTACTTATTCGCTACATATTTCAGCGTCTATGGACAAACCGTCTATAGTGTGGACAAACCGTATATATTGTGGACGGCTTCAAACACTTCAAAGTGCACATTGTAGGGAGGTTGTTAAAGTTAAGTGTATTATATTATTATTTGAAAGAGAAAAGTGTTTTTATAAGCATATCAGCTTGCGTGCAGATGAGTCAACTATTAGTGTGTCAATCCTTACACTGCTCATCTGACATTAGCACGGATATTACATAGGGCTGTGACTAAATATACATCACCTGTATATATGGTGCATCATTTATGTCTGAGTAAAATTAATGTTTCCAAAACACTCCCCATATACGGGATCCCACAATCACAAAGAGCTATATATTTAACACCAATGCATGGCTGTCGACTCTTTGTTTTCATTCTTTTAATGTTCACTAGTATAATATCCGTCTACACATCCACTAGCCCCGGGTGTCTACGTAGTGGTTGTGTACCTAGTTACCTGCAACATCTTCCTGGCTTCCCTCCTCCACGAGGCAGATACGCCCCGGGCACGTGCCTCCGACAACTGCCGTCATATTTCTGGGACTGACCCGGATGTCAGCGAAGACAATCTCATTCTCAAACATTGGACAGGGCGCCATTGTAGCACGGCGGTTGTGTAATTGTTTAAACTGGCCAAACCATGTGGTAATCGTGCACTTTAAGAAAATACGATAGAGCTGATGATAGATTAGAAACAGTAACCTACTTTTTGTATTTCGGCTTCATGAATTTGAAATAACACTGACATTCTTGAACTGCCCAAGTAATGCAATGTATATTAGGAACCATACATGGTATAGGTAATTGAAAATTGATACATAGTTTGGGTAACCTATAAACCAGACTCGGGTCCGTTTAAATTGTTTTTGGAATAATATACACATTTGAGTAAGATGCGAAGTTTCAATCTGTAAGAAGTAAGAGTTTCAATCTGTCCGACGTGGCCTAGATCGTGGCCACGTCTGTGAGATCAACAACTTCAGAAGTAACTCACATCCGGTCACGGGGCTCACTTAGACTGACAGGAGGCTATGAGATCAGTCTAGGAATAAGTGGGCTCTAGTTAGGGGGTGTTTGGTCAATAGTCATGAGCATTTGTAATTAGGGTCCAGCGACGCTCGTGTACTTAAGGTTTGGTACTGTCGCGAGTACAGATATCTGTAATATAAAACAAACAAGAAATACAAAAATAGTACGTGTCAACTGTATTCGATACAAATCAGAATATTGCATGTGTGCTCTTGAATGTGTATTCGTATTCGTATTCGTATACGCCAGTTAGCTGAGGACGGCAGATTGCGCAATGTTGATGTGCACTCTCAATTGAGTTCCAAACTCTCAATTGAGTTCCAAACTTTTCAGTAATTTCATTGCTATTCCTAGCATTCAGCCATTTACAAATCCTCATCAGCTTGTCCCATTAAGCGCTTGAGGTTAACCACGAATCTATTGGCGAAATTTGGACAATGTAAGCAAAATGTTTGTGTTGTCTTCGACGTTTTGGCTTGGACAGAGCAGGGACTGCAGACATCCTATCAGACAATCAGACAGACGTATTGACAGACCGCAGTGGCTGTCCCCAGTCGCACAGTACGCACACAGATGGATACCAAGAGTGTTATTGGTTAGGCATACATTGTCTTCAGCCTGATTTTAAAACACACCATTGTCCTTTTCTGTGTGAAGCAAGAAATATATAGCATCTGCATGTACGTGGGGACGCTCAGATAGGGTGCCGTGAGGGTAAACATATAGGGAGGCAGGGCTCGTCCGTAAATACCTGGACAGAACTCGCCGTATTGGGGAGGTATTCCTGTTACGCTTTCATGATGTTGTCAGACAACGCTAGGGTTGCCGTGCTTGTTTGCTAATAACTCTGACAACATGAGGGTTGCGGAATTCGTCTTTTTTCGGCTGATCTGATACTTACAAGACTGGCGTCCGTCTAATCACGGATATATATATGTCAGTGTTCAGACAACTGTCGACAGGTACATCTGGTTGAAGACTACCATCAAAACATTCTAGATGAATAACTTAATTATATATTAATTAAAATAATTTTGATTACAATTGTCTTTGTAAATTGTTCGTTACACGTATACATGTTTCAGCATCGTGAACAATTGGTACTACTGCGGATCATAATGTCAATGTAATCTTTATTTTACCAGCAGAAATAATTATTCTTAATAAATTCATATCTAAATACATTCCAATTTCATACTTATTGCATTAGCCTAAATACGAGTTATATTGGATTAGTTCTGAGTCAGTTTACGAGAAACCACCACAATGCGAGAACAATGGAGAGGATCGACAGTGTAAAGTTGAACATCAACCGACGATAGACATAATGTTTGAAATGGATATTTTGGATATCGAATTTAAATGTTCTGTTCGTAAAGCGATACATCCACCATCAGACTGTCGTAACCTAGTAACGTAGAACCCTGTGATATCATAAAGCAGACGTCAACTGGTACATCAAATAAATGCAATTGATTACAGAAACTTTGCAGCCATGTATTTGATTTAAAGTTCTCGATGTCACCTCTTCTAGGTGCTGCCGACGTCCAACAAAAATGGCCGCGAGCCAGTTTGGACAGGACTTAGAACGCTGAGTTCAGGCCACGGGACTTGAATTGTATTGAGTGACGTTTGTGTAAGATCAATGCCGCTTAGCCTCTTCTTACACCCTGTCACTGATCTCCTGTTCTGGTATCTACGGAATGCGTCCGTGTGTGTGTACAGGCTTCCTCTGATTACAGTGCATTGTGGGATGGCTGGACCCGACCCCCTCCTGACGCCATCTTGGCGACCAGAACACTCGCCCTGGGATGTCCAACTTTGGCACATATCCACGTTCTTCTCAAAGACGTTGGCATGTTTGAGTCAATAGGATGACTTGTTACAGGAACTGTCTCTGATTAAGTATAGACAACACTATCACGACTGTCTGCCCATGGCAGACATGGTGAAGACGTTAAAGTAACTACATGATATATATTGACACACTGTACAGCTGCAATATATGCATATGCCCTCCAAATTATTAGACCTTGAGTACGCTTTCATGTTCACGCTCAACCTTTGAATTGGAATTTTTGAACACAACTTTGAGTTGAGTTTCCCAGTACTGTGAAGTATTTGAATATACAGTATACGTTTATTCTTCCTTCTATCTTTGGCATTCACACTAATTTCAATATGTAACACATTATAATGTTACAGTATGTTACTTTAAGTGGTTCTGTTCGTAAAGTGATACATCCTGAAAGTAAGCCCTAAAGTAAGCCCTGACTAATAGACTGTATGTAATGATCAGAGACTATGGGTTACGATTCTTCTGATATGTCTGGTCCACTTCCATAAAGCTCTCTTATCTAGACCACGGTATCGTTTCACAGAGCCCTCTTAGCCGCTAATATATCATAGCACTCTCTTTGCCGATAGCTAATACATTGCTAAGAGAGTGATATGGTCTCTTAGCGGCTAAGAGAGCTCTGCGATGGTTAGCTTGCAATGATATATTGTAACCTATCGTTTTCGCTGATCACTACGAGAGCACCAACGTCTCTTGGTGGATACGAACATTTCATGAAATGATGCTCAGCAGTAAACTGTGACGTTACTTCATCCTGTCGTAACTTTGTACATGAAATTATGCTCAGCAGTAAACTGTAACGTTACTTCATCCTGTCGTAACTTTGTGCATGAAATGATGCTCAGCAGTAAACTGTAACGTTACTTCATCCTGTCGTAACTTTGTGCATGAAATGATGCTCAGCAGTAAACTGTAACGTTACTTCATCCTGTCGTAACTTTGTGCATGAAATGATGCTCAGCAGTAAACTGT
>JAUTBV010133377.1:0-11961 GCA_032361325.1 Lepetodrilus fucensis | reverse complement strand
TTTCTCCCAATGCTAAAGGTATCCTAAGGGCGAGTAGGAATTCATGTCTTTTGTAAACATTTATTATTTGTATCATTTTTCGGGTGAGTACTTTTTAAAGTTAGTTATTATCTCTGTATGAGCTACAATTGTTGCTATGGTTGTTGTTATTTTCACATGTATAACAAAATTAGTGCAAATATCCAGAATAACTTGGGTTTTCCCCTTGTATTTTTGTTGTTGTTGATGTATTGGGGTTTAGAGTAACTTTCAAGATCTTTGAACGTGTAACATCCAATTTACGGATATTTTGTATGAAATTGTTCCTATAGTAGAGGCCTTGCATGTGACGTCATTCATTACGTCACAATGCATCGTGGGTGAAAAACAATGGGATTTTCCGCCGTTGCTCAATGTTATCAGATTGTTTTCTGCCACCCAGACTTTCTGCCACCCAATGTGTTTTCTGCCACCCCGACGATTGTTCCGTGCAAGGCCTCAATAGGAATGGACCAGCAACCTGGTATTCCAGCCTAGGTATAGTCAGCTCTATCGTGCATCTCCAGCCTCTTCTACATCCTCCATCAACCAATAACAAGATTAATGTGAATCTACCGAGCCGGTGGTTCCCAGTCACTAACCTATAACAAGATCTGACCTTATATGCTCTGAAGGCATGCACTTAGATGTCAATGACGTTATGAGAAAATTTCCAGAAGAAATGGTCATTTTCCGAAAAACAGCAAGATTTATTGAAATTGTTGTAAAACCACAATATATTATTATCATAAAAACAGCAAGATTTATTGAAAGCTACAGTATATTTTTCAAAAAACAGCAAGATTTATTGAAAACCACTTTTAAATTCTACTTTCATTTTGATGCATTAGCCCATGTTGTGCTCTGTAGTACATTGACTGACTTCATTTTATTTTATTTTTTATTTTATTTTTTAAATTGGGGTTTTAGAGCTGCTTTAATATGTTTTTCAGTTACATCATGACTTTAGTACAAGAAACCCACAACATCCGTAGCATTGAATGTTGTAGTAAACCTGAGTGAGTGAATATGCGGGAATCTTTCACCCATTTGCGACAACACCGGTTGGTACTGACAGACCAAGGATGATAACTGCATTGCCACGGTACAGACAGCGCATTCTATCAATATCGTTGTCAGAAAGGTAACTTTCACGAACATTGATGCCAGGCCCCCTGGGCGGGATTTGAACACATGGCTTATGGCTCCAAAGTCCAAACGTTGCACCACTGTGCTATCACCTGCCCCAGTATCTTATTAGATATATGGGAGATTTATAAAACAATACCCAGCGCAACACTAGTCTACCATGTGTACTGTGATCTCCATATCATGATATGTGATTATTATGAGAAATAAACTCTGTTCAGTTCTGTACAATGAAGTCAAGCAGAAAACAGGAGGTTGAACGAACGCATGCCGACCTGCAATGACAGTCCATTCCGTGCATCGGAATCGTCCATTCCGTGCATCGGAATGGTGTCAGTGGATGACACTGCCATTGATCCGTACAGTCCTGCTGTATCCTGATGCTACTTAATCCCTCACTATTGTGCCACTCACTACACAGGAACGCGTCCCCAGCATGCGATCCTAATGGGACACGTGTCCCCAGCATACGATCCTAATGGGACAACGCACTTCACGGCCAATAAAGTATTGTATTGATATGGAAAGCCATTGCGAACCTGCAACCACTGAAGACATGGGATGCTAATTGCAATATCATTGTGGGATGTTAATAGTATGATCATTGTAATTTTCACGGAAGACATCTTTCAATCTAAATATCAATATATATATATTGAGAACATTATTCTTCGTTATGTGTAATGTTATATTTATGATTCATAGAACCAAGATTTTTCATGAAGCAAATCGGTGAGTGAATAAAATTCAATGAAGTAGATGGAATAATTGTGCAACTAATATTACTACACATATTATTAGAGAGGCTTCGCAATACTACGGTTACCAGTATGGATACGGTTAGGTTATCAGTTTGTTTGTAGTATCTGACATAAGAGACTCGCCCGACTTGTAGTTTCCCATTTATGACCGTCCGGGTTCCCTGGGAGGGCCCCAAAACGGGAAACTACATGTTGGGTGAAACCGTGACGTCAAATACTACACTCAAACTGATAACCTAACCGTATCTGTAATTGTAACCGCAATGTTGCGAAACCTCTCTAATATCATTTTTGGACCCATACGCCTTTTGATGACACCTGAAACTTTCAAAGTCCAAAATACCCTGCATTACTGCATAGAACAACACAACACAACTAAAAGTCAACACAATCTCAAGTAAGTTTCTCGGATTCGTAAAGCACTAGTTGTTTTCAGACAAATAAATAATAATAAGAAACGTATATATATAACACCGAGGATCTAAACAACCTACTCAATGGTGCTGAACAAAAATCATTCTTATTCTGAGGTATGAATAAGTCAGTCCTGCTTGCAACAGCCTTGCCTAAAAATTAGGTGTGTGTTCAACATTGGGATCAATAGTTGTACATATTTCCCGAAGTTCCAAAGAATTGGTCCAGCTCTGGCACAATACGCCAATCTCCAGATCTATTTGACTGTACACGTTCTTACTTCATCATGAAGGCCTTCATTTCATGGCTTGAAGACATGAAGTGAAAGCCATGTGAAAGACCTGAAGTCTTACATTATACCATGTAGTTTGTCTAGTGTTCTTTGATGTGATCATATCTACAGGCTACAGTTTAATCTCTTGGTGTCAATCCTACAGCATGAGTCTCCATAATATATTGTTATTTAGCCTTAACCCCGCTCGAGCTAACTGAAGATGATACATGATCACTGCTGCATTTAACAGTAATTGGAATTAATCCAGCAGGGTGAGGGTTAATATTCAATTACAGTATCATGGTTATGTATAGCAAACTAGGAAGCTGATCTAACGAGCATCATAATCCTATATTATTATCGATGGACAACCACGCTGGAATTAAAGGGGTGGGCCATCTTCTGACACTTCTAACATGCTTGGACCCAGTAAGCCAATGTTGCCACAGGGCTGTACAGGTATAGTCCTGGCCCCCGTTTCACGAAGGTGTCCTAAAACTAGTTAGGAACTCATAACCCGAGTTATCACCTCATAAAGTGTTTCATGATCATGTCACAAGTCATATCCCTTCTTAAATCGGCATCTAACTTAGGAGGTGACAAACTGGGTCATAGCATTAGGAGCGCCCAACTTTAGGAGGCCGTCGTGAAGCGAGGGCCTGGACTATAGTACAACCCTTTTGTGAAACGCAGAGCCAACTAACTACACTTACCAAGAGATGTCGAACAGTAAAAAGCTGCCAAATAGTAAAACCAAAAGCATGGTGTACACAGATTTAGGCCAGGACCTATAGTACAACCAGTTCGTGAAACGCAGAGCCAACTAACTAGGCTTACCAAGAGGTGCCAAACAGATGCGTCTAACCCTCCATCGTAGTCACAGTGGAATATCATGCCATTGATCACGAGGCTAACATAGAGATACGCACGCTCGGTCATCAATATCTAGTCAACAGACGAATACACTCTGTATTGCATTAATATCTTGAGCCATTGAGAGCTACCTGGAGCCAATGTGAGCTATCTGGAGCCAATGGGGCTATGTGGAGCCAATGGGGGCTATGTGGAGCCAATGGAGCTATGTGGCACCAAAGAGGCTATGTGGAGCCAATGGAGCTATGTGGAGCCAATGGGGCTATGTGGAGCCAATAGGGCTGTTTGGATCCAATTGGAGCCAATGGGGGTTATGTGAAGCCAATAGGATTATGTGGAGCCAATGGGGGTTATGTTGAGCCAATGGGGACTATAGAGCCAATAGGGTTATGTGGAGCCAATGGGGGCTATGTGGAGCCAATGGGGCTATGTAGAGTCAATTGGGGCTATGTGGAGCCAATGGAGCTGTGGAGCCAATAGGTTTATGTGGAGCCAATGGGGGCTACATGGAGCCAATGGGGCTATGTGGAGCCAATTGGGGCTATGTGGAGTCATTGGAGCTATGTGGAACCAATGGAGCTATGTGGAATCAATAGGGCTATGTGGAGCCAATGGAACTATGTGGAGCCAATGGAACTATGTGGAGCCAATGGAGCTATGTGGAGCCAATGGAGCTATGTGGAGTCAATGGGGCTATGTGGAGTCAATGAGGCTATGTGGAGCCAATGGAGCTATGTGGCACCAATGGGGCTATGTGGAGTCAATGGGGCTATGCAGAGTCAATTTGCAATGATTAAACATTTAATTATTTTACAATATGTTTTTAAAATGATGCAGCATGAAAACATATCGTGACAATTGACACCTAGCCTGTCACACATCACTGACAACATAAATAACATAGTAAACAACTGTTAATGAACAACTGTTAATGAACAATGAACCACTGTTAATCATAATGGTGTAAAATCATTAGGCATTACATCACATACACAGATAATGGATTAACCCATTCCTGTCTGGACTAGGCACAGGCACGACTCTTTAGGGCTTCTCTGGTTGCCTCCAGCATGGAAAGTTAAAATTAAGATTGTGGTCTGAAAGTAAATATTTCGGGTATCAGAACTCCAAATTATAGATTTCCAATATTGCCAAAATTATTAGGCAAGAATTTAGGGTAAAATATAAGTGAAAGAATATTGAAAGCGGTTCAAAACCTATATTAAAAAATAAATATAATAAAAAATCTTAAGACCAGAATTGTTATTTCTTTATTTGGTCAACAGGGTCTAAAGCCTGGCGCACACAGGCGTCTGTGTCACGCTTGCATCTGCGTTTATACGGGACGCAGGGGGGTAGCACATGAGCGTCTGCGTATAGAAATGCAAGAATCCAGACGCAGGCGCAACGCAAGCGCAACACAGATGCTTGTGTGCGCCAGGCTTAAAGTTTAATTAAATTAAACAATACAAAATAAATAAATACAAAATTGAAGATAAGAGTTTTTTCTTTTCTTTAGACCCTCTAAACCCTAATTATTAAATTAAATATTTAAAAAATATATAAAATAAAAATCTAAGGCAAGAGCTGGGTTTTTTCTTCTTTGTCAGGTCAACAAGGTCAACAACTTTACATGGCATGCTTAACACATTCATTATTACAAATTGTTGACGAATTATCACTCCAAACAATTCCGCAAGCCCACAAAATGGTAATTAGATAACAATACTGATCATGACCGTGTTCTGTCAACAGATACAGAACAGCGGATACCGAGTTTTTGCAAACAAATGAAGAGCATGATTACTGAACAGTCCACTGTGAAAGGTAATCAATTAGCTTATAACATACACCCACTACTCGTGAAACATTGACGCAAATACCACAAGTTGTTATTTCTACTGCAGCTCCCTATCTGTTGTTTAGGATACCATCGCGATGTTAGCGATACGGTATTACGTTGTGTAAAGTTCTATTATTGGAACATGGTGATGTGTTATGGAGTCTTAGGTTACCGTACTTCAATTGAATGGTCGGCAATGAGAACGTTTATCAATTAATAATGACAGCTTGTAATCTGATGTTCTTTACGAAATAAGTTTTATTAGCATCTATTTCTGTATAATATGGGCCCCGACGCCAAAAATGTAATAATTATTTATAAAATCAATAATTATTCAATTTAAAATATACAGGGGTTTTATTTTTATTTAATTCAGATAAATCTAGATTATTTAAATTAACAATTTAGATTTATCTGAATTAAGTTTCAAATCTAAGCTAACAATGACTTAGACATTCATTTATTTGTATGAAAACAAAGTATATAACAAAACTTAGGCATAAAATTGACTTCGATATACTTTCATCTTGGACTGTATTCCGATATTTCGGCAAATAACTTTTACCATACAAAATAAGAATTCCTAAAATAAATAGTCCAAATAATGCATCAAATAATACAAAACATGAATTCCTCACATAATCAGTAGATATTGTACCAAATTATTTTCCCCTTACAAAATAATCCTCTCTAAAATAAATAGTTCCAGTATTGCAGCAAATAATTTTCACCTTTACCAAAAAATCCTCTCTAAAATAAATAATTCGATATTGCAGCAAATTAATTTCCTTTTACAAAAATAATAATTTCTCAAATAAACAAGATCCAATGTCATGGAAAATCTCAGCAAATTATTTTTCCTTCACAAAAATAATAATTTCTCAGATAAACAAGTTCCGATATCACGGGATATTGCAGCAAATTATTTTTCCTTCACAAAAATAATAATTTTCCCAGACTAAATATCCATCATCATATATAATATATGACAGAGGAATCTGCTGTCTTGCCGGGCATTATCCGCAGCGATAATTACCCCGTCTTCCGGAGACTAATCTACCTACCAATTGCAATCAATGCCGACAACACCACGACAACGCCATGCCAGACATTTAGAATTGGTAAAAGGAAAACCCCGGGCCTTAAGCCAGGGGTGGGATGGTCCTCGGTCCCCAAGGGTCATCTGCCAGAGCCTTTGGTTGAGAAGCTTATTTATTGACTATGGTAGCTTTAACTGACCATCATTATTATATAGTCTACTGCAATACAGATGAATTAAAGGTACGATCCCTGGTTAATATGGATTCAATACTAAAATATGAATTTTTCGTAATAGAGTATTAGACCATTTGTTAAATTAGGCCATTTGTTTGGGAGACAAAAACAACTGGACGTCCATATTTGAGACTGGTATTTAAATTGTAAGAAAAGAAGATTGAATTTTCAATAACTCCAATGATGGAATGAGTTGGTGAATCATGAATGTCATGGTTTGTGTTGTTTGTGATGGGGATTTGAACTGCTTTCAACATTATTTTGCTCATATCTCAGCTTAATTGAAATCAAGATTCGAGACACTTTCTGGATTATTTCACATATCACAGCTTAGACATCATGATTTTACAGTCTACCATGAAAGCATGTAATCCACTGTTCTTATCACTCCAGCTTGAATTAATGATTTCATTGACAACCGGCCACTCTAATGTCCCGTTCTGACAATTGGCGCCCGAATTTTGGGATTCCACAGGCTTTAAATAAATCACTAAACACTTGCTAAGTTGCTAATAGTGCAATAGTTCGGGACTGTGTTTCATGAAAGAGTCATACCTGTAGTCTGGCACGTAAATGCAGGCTTACGTCATGTCCTGCTATAGTAAAAGCATAGCGCAAAGACTGATTTAATATTGAAGCGCAGACCTGAACTGTAACAGTAGTAAGTGCTTAGCGATTTATTTAAAGTATGTGTAATTCGGAGATTCGGTCGCCATTGGAGGCTGGGTACCATTTCACGAAACTCTTGTATCCACTATGTCCAAAAGACCATATAGTCCGCTATCAGCAAGATAAATAGATAGATACAAAAAGTCATATGGTTTCAATGATATACGGTAAGAGTACTTTTTAAATGGTATACATCCAACGCTTTCCTGTACAAAATGACGCAACTTCTAAATTAGCTTTAGCTCCACCCTTACAATGACCGGGAGTTCTGTATGTATGTTTGATTGACTACTTTAACCATCTCCATGCTGAATGCAACTGGAGGTGGCCTGACGAGCAGTGCCTGGACTTAATCTAGCAGGGAGAGGGTTAACACATTATGTCGCTGTGGGAATATTTCACCCATATGCAATAAACTAAACTGTATGTATAGATACAAATATAGTTATGGTTTACCTTGGTTACAGAGCTTCATACAGGATGAAGGCTGAATAGTAACACTTACTTACAAATTAAATACTGTTGAACAAGTCATTGGTCATATTTGATAAACAAAAGGTGAACATATACATACATCAATAGAACATAATTGCAAATTCCACAGCATGGTAATTCCTATGAAGGTATTTTTTCAGCCAATATCTGACACTACTAAATACGATCTATATAAACACCCCCATTTCATTGCACTAAACTTAAGGAAAGCCATTCTAAACCACGATAATATTGCAGTACTACTTCTAGTAGATACTTATATGTTGAAGCAATATAATTCCGTCATATATCAGCTGCCTATGTAAATACATGTTTGTTTGTTTCACACGTTCTTTAATAACAATATTATCTGCCAACAATATTATGAAAAGATTAGCAGACCACTTTGGCAACAAATTGGCTCCCAACAAGTTTGTTAATAAAACTAGCACATGTTATGATCTATTGTAGCTGAAGCTATAGCTGTCTATGGTTGAAATAACAAACACCCACATACACACCACCATAACTGTACTGTACAGAGAACATGATTTAACCTTCAACATGCTGATGGCAACTACAGATGCCCTGTAGAACATATTCATCAGGGAGATGGTTAAGAATAGTAAGTGAGTGAGTGGATGTCTTGCTCCATTATCAACAGTTTCAGTGAGCTACCAATGTTCTGCTTATTATGGGAGAAAAACCTGAAGAGAAAATGGATGTCTTACTCAATTAATTTACCAACAGTGTTTCGGTGAGCATGGAGAGATATCAATGTTCTGCTTATCATGGGAGAAAGGCCTGTAGAGCAAATGGATGTCTTACTCAATTAATTTACCAACAGTGTTTCGGTGAGCATGGGGAGATACCAATGTTCTGCTTATCATGGGAGAAAATCCTGGCGAGCAAATGGATGTCTTAGTCAATTAATTTACCAAGTGTTTCAGTGAGCATGGTGAGATACCAATGTTCTGTTGATCATGGGAGAAAAAACTACAACAACTATGTGTTATGGGTAAGCCGTGAGTCTGTAGACGGAACAAAATCTATTACACCTTGCCTGCAGTATACTGTGCAAACATAGACATTGCAAAACCTAGCATTGGAAACTGTACCCAACTGAAGCTTTGAAATCCAGCACCCTCAATGAAATATGACTTTCTAGTTCCATTACAGTTCATGGTGACCTAATACTACTTGACAATCGTACTGAAAGCAACAATTGAAAGAGATATTATTTTTGATTAACCTCGGTCAAAAGTGCCAAATATGTTCCAATGGTACCATTTCATCCTTAAAATTACTGGGTCAAAACCATATTGATTACTGCCAATCGATTGGCTTCCAAGAACTTCTTTTCGGCGTGTTCATTATATTTTTTCCCTACACCATTTTCATCTGCTGGCAATTTCAACGCCAGTCAATAAAACAGCCAAGAGCATGTATCATTAGTCGGTGCATTGGCGGCCGATGTGAAATGAACGTGGTCGCAGGGTTTTAACGTTGGGGAGTGTTTGAAACGAAGGATGCCGCTAGGCTGCGAAGACGAGGGGTTCGTCGAGGAGGAGGGTTTGTCGCTCCTGTGACAATCCAGTAATGAGAAGATGGAAGACTTTGCTTCGTTAGACGCATCAATCTGAGCTTAGCGACAATCGATGTGAAAACAATGCTTGGCATTAGGCATAAACGTCGCAGAGTTTTATTCAAGTCGTAAAGAATGTGGTTTCCATTCCTCAAGTGAATGACCTTGAGGAGGTCATGAAGAAAAAAAACAATGCCATGGTTCAATGTGAGCACAAGCCATGGTTCACTGTGTGTACAAGCCACGGTTCACTGTGTGTACAAGCCATGGTTCACTGTGTGTACAAGCCACAGTTCACAATATGTACAAGCCACGGTTCATTGTGTGTACAAGTCACGGTTCACTGTGTGTACAAGCCACGGTTCACTGTGTGTACAAGTCACGGTTCACTGTGTGTACAAGCCACGGTTCACTGTGTGTACAAGCCACGGTTCACTGTGTGTAATGGTTCACTGTGTGTACAAGCCACGGTTCACTGTGTGTACAAGCCACGGTTCACTGTGTGTACAAGCCACAGTTCACTGTGTGTACAAGCCTCTGTGGTGTAGTTGTTAGGGTGTCCGCCTGCAGAGTGTTAGGTCAGTGGTTGGATCCTAGGCCCCTCACACATTCACATCACAAATATTGTGTTAAAAAAAGGTACTTGTAAGTGTCAATGTTTAATCCAGCAGGGAAAGAGATAGCGATAAAACAAAGACTAGTTGGCTTAGAGTCTGTATGTATATATGTCGGGGAATCTATGTCGTAATTGCTAGCATCAAGACCAAGTACAAACAGGGCATGAATTTCAAACATGTGTGGACCAGTTGACCAATGGTTAAAGTCATCACGGCCTGTTATCACAATCCACATGACAGAGTCACAATCCACGTGACAAAGAACGGATAATTAGCATGACCAGTGTTACGCTAGATCCAATGAGTGACAGAGCTCAACCGTTCAGGATTGTCTGCCTGACCATGACAGGTATTATCCAATGAGTAACAATGATCACGATATGCATTGTGATATTGATCCTTTGTTGACACGACTTTCATTTGTCCCCAGTCAATCAACGAATCAAGGATTGACAATATGACAAAATATGACAAAAAGTGTGTGACAAATAAAAGTAGTTTAATACAAAATATACTAATTGCATTTACACATATGGCAATATATTTAAACTACAGAGCATAAACGAACATCACCGATAACCTAAGACGAAAATTACCATAATATTTTCGTATGCACCAAACTGTCCCTGCGGGCGATGGAGAATCTGCACACAGGCAGAATGGAATCCCAGTCTGAGTCACAGACACAGCATACCCACACACCCCTCCCAGATCCCCCTCCCTCTCCCCCCACCTCTCCACGAGACACAGGTGATGAACCCAGTTCACAACATTTCTACGATACCAATCTCTTCCAGAAACACCACCTATGTATGCAATCGTCACACAGCAAACAGGTCGTTCTGGAAAACGTTGCCCCAATGTATATTATGGAAACAATTGGCAGGAAAACAAAAGAAAATAGCGGGTCGATATATAAATAAAAGGAATGATATATGTATATTTGTTTTGATTGAATAAGTGTTTTTTCATCGCAGTGGGAATATTTCATCCATATGTGACAAATATATCTGTATACGTACATCTATGAATATTTATAAAAACGATTGATGTATTACTGTTAATGCAAATATCTGAATGGGGGGATATTGAATAGAAAGCTGAATGCATGAATATTATCAGATTATTGTTACTCTTCGTGAAGACATATAGCTTAACACTGTCTACTTCTAAAAGCTTATCGTGATAATACACATAATACTCTAATTTATCTAAATTCAAAATTGGTGTCTATAAATTCTAGGACAATTATCCATAAATTGCAATTAACAATTTACTAAAAAGTGTAATATTATTCAAATTTAGCTTAACTTTGGAATAACTGATGCAACTGATGCAATGTATTGGTACCGCGAGGAATTCATATTTAAAATACAATATTTATTTTCTTGCACAAGCTTTACTGGCATACAGTAACAGTAATTATAATAAAATACGAAATCTAAAATACCAAGTTCCCAACATTTGAAAATGTGGTATCTGACAGTTCTGTCAAAGTTAATAAAGTTAAGTGCCTTTCCACGGAAATGGCGATACCCTACTTGAATATTTAATGGACAGTGATGCATCCCTCGTGAATATGCAATGAAGCCAGTCTAGTTTTAACTTCATCATATCTTTACATCTTATTTTCGGTATCATTTAAAATATATTGTAACATGTCTGGATTTATTTTGGATTTAAAGCAAAGGCGAGTGTATTGTTATAAAAGAAACATTTTTTTTAAAGAAAACAAACTTAAAGAAAACATTACATCGTGAAATAATCTTGAAAGTGACTATAAACATATTTTTTTTCTTCTTTCTTTACTGTTTATAGGATGTTGACATTGTTAATTTGCATACTGTAAAAGACTTTAATTATGCGGACTCAAATTATGCGCAAGTGACATTACTGACAAGTACGCGAGAATTAAATTATGCGCATCGCAAAACTTTTCACTCGCGTATAGAATGGTCGCCGGCAAGTACAAACATAAGCAGTTGCAAAGGCCAATTAATATAGGATTA
>JAUTBV010133376.1:0-27092 GCA_032361325.1 Lepetodrilus fucensis | reverse complement strand
GATGTGGTGTGATGTGGAGGCTGTAGTGTGATGTGGAGGATGTGGTGTGATGTGGAGGATGTGGTGTGATGTGGAGGATGTGGTGTGATGTGGAGGCTGTAGTGTGATGTGGAGGATGTGGTGTGATGTGGAGGATGTGGTGTGATGTGGAGGTTGTAGTGTGATGTGGAGGCTGTAGTGTGATGTGGGGAATGTGGTGTGATGTAGAGGTTGTGGTTTGATGTGGAGGCTGTAGTGTGATGTGGAGGCTGTGGTGTGAGATGTGGATGCTGTGGTGTGATGTGGATGCTGTGGTGTGATGTGGATGCTGTAATGTGATGTGGAGGATGTGGTGTGATGTGGAGGCTGTGGTGTTCACGGAGCCTGTAGTGTGATGTGGAGGCTGTGGTATGTGATGTGGAGGCTGTTGTGTGATGTGAAGGCTGTAGTGTGATGTGAAGGCTGTAGTGTGATGTGGAGGATGTGGTGTGTGATGTGGAGGCTGTTGTGTGATGTGGAGGCTGTGGTGTGATGTGGAGGCTGTGGTGTGATGTGGAGGCTGGGGTGTGATGTGGAGAGAAAGAAAGAAGACAGTTAGTTAGTTAAATTAGTTAGTTAATTATAGTTAGTTAGTTAATTAATTCAAGTAAAATACTTTACATTGATAGGACATGCAAACAACACCAAGGTTGTACATTACATTCGCCCTATTAATAATTATGATACATTTAGATTTAGATATGATAACAAAACAATATATGTATCTGAAATGTAAATTTTCTTGACTATTCCACAAAAAGCCATTAACGATGAATCATTTATCACCTCATCCTCGAAACGCAGACCATTATGATTACACTTAACCTCCGTCAAATATATGACGGGTGTTAAGAGTAGTCATAATGGCCGGTGTTTCGAGGATGTTATCACCTACACTGTCTCGTTAGTGTACATTTCAACACATTTAATTAAATCATGTGTCTTGTTTTGTGACACGGCCATATATATATATAAGTCAGATACAGACAATTACAGCGCACCGTGGTGACCCTCTTCTTGCCATCATGTCGACCATTACCTGTCCCAACTGCCATCTTAAATCTGCCACAGACCAATAAATGTGAACTGATATCGACATTTTCATTGGCTGTTGAACAGCAGCGAGGAATACCTCAAGGTCCGCACGATCCAAAGTGCCGGAATACGATTGGACCAAAATTGCCTTGTGGTTCCTTTGGTAAAATTGTGAATGATATGCATGGTTGAACATATTACTGATTATAAATATATATTCATGTCTAATATGATAAATATTTATCAAAATAGAACTTAAATAACGGTATGTTTGTAGTGTGAAATGCACGTTTACGAGTATTATTCCGTTCTTGGTAAATGAACCATATATTTTAGTATGTACTTATACAATGGGAATTAGACTTGGACTTATCAGACATATCTACCGATGTATATTACAGGGATATTTCTAAAGCATTAATGTTGAAGTCATACAATTAATTAAGCTATGTGAATGCCTAGATGTGCAATTATGTAGTCAAATATGTGCTTTGTTAAGTCGAACATAATAACAAGCAAATCTGCTGCCCTGTAATTCAGATACAATAATCTCCCATCGAAATCAACGAATGCTGCACAATTCGTTTTAAGCAATTATAGAGTGACTAAAACATATGAATCTGCAAAGTGGTTAATGGGGCGTTATACTGGTAAACTGATGGTCTCTTCATACAGTGGGTGATCGTGATGTCTGTTGATAGAGAGATAAGGTTTTTATAGATGTATTAGACAACATAAAGTAGCGGTTACGACAAGAGTAACTCCACAACAACTCAGGCCTTGCAAGTATATCCTTTATCTTACGTCACGTCTTTGTCTTGGGAACATTGTCCCGTCCACGGGGATATAGACTGTAGTCGGTTTATTGCGGAGGTTTTTCTCTCCGTAATCCCACATTTTCACCCTCCATCGTTTTGGCTCCATGAGGCGTCATGATTTCTAAATCGCTTAGATTAAAAGCTCATAATTTGCCCACAATTATTGGATCTTTATGTAAGAGTTTGCGGGCTTTGTTGCCATGAAAACATCACGAGTTCTCAAAACAAAAGAACGCCGTTATCCGATAGTGTCCTTCAAATTTAAACAACGCATAGGTGTTCGTCCTTATTGAGATTTATTGGCCATGACTGATAATGTAAGTAAGCGTATTAAATAAGTAACACTACTGTATAGTCTACTGAAGTACCAACATGTTTTCTCACTGTGTGGCTGTCCAAGTCAAAATGCAAAAACATTAACCAATGGTATATAAATATGTAATTTATCTGACCAATTATTTTGCAGTCATATACACTTTCTAGACATTCCTTCACCTTCTTTTAAAGTTGTGATGATGATGATGATGATGGATGATGATGATGCTTGATGATGACGACGACGACGCTGATGATGATGATTATAATGATGATGATGACAATAAGTAGTTTACGTAGCACAAATCACACACTGTCTGAACGCTCATGTAGCCTTTATATACTTTTCAGTTTAATACAATTAACACTAATAAGATAATGTCGTATATCGTAAGTACATTTCCAAATCCAGTTAAACTGTATATAATACATTTATAGTTGCATTGATAAAATCACTAGTAATATATTTGTTTTAATGTTACCAATCTATGGTTGTTTTAGACTAGTTCTTAGCTACATTCACTTGACATAATCATGTTTGTACTTCCAAACAGCTTTCCACCACTGTGTGTTTGACAAATCTTCACTGCAACCCCTCTGCGACTCTTTTAGAGTCGGGTTTAAATCAAATACGGCCGACGGCCTCTATATATGATGCAAATAGACATAACTAATGTTTGAGCCTTCTTAGAAAAGTGATGCATCAAAGACAAGATAAATAGCAGAACGTTCCCCTATTTAATATAAAATATTATTTGTTTTATAACTACCGAGTGCTGGGGGATAAGTACATCAGTAAATAACAACTTTTGGGTGGATAAATCAAGCGTAATTAGTTTCGTTTGTCCGATTATACAGGTCTATCAACTGTGATATTATGCCTATAAATACACCTGGTAGATTCTGCTTCTATTTTTATTTTCATTTTGTTTATATTTTCTATGTTCATGAACTTTGAAATACATGCAACTAATCTCTGAAATTATGGAACTTATATATTTAAAAGGAACAGAACACAGAGGACTTTAACCGTGTAGACACTGTAATCCCAGCATCAATAGCCATGGCTGGCTAAAACAGTGAGCTGTTCAAGAAAGCTGACATATATGATGAAGTGTCGTGTCAACCCTAACCTGCGCAATTTTCGTCAGAACGTGCTCATCTTTTCAAAACAATCGAACTTTCGCTGAAATTCCCGAGCTAAAGAGTTGTGAAATCCAACTCTGCGTTTAAGTGCATGGCTCAATCAAGCTCCAGTGAAAGGCCTCTTTGTTACCAGACACCGTTAGATTACCAAAAACATGGTTCCTGCCAGATTTTCTGGAAGACGCATTTCAAAGTTGTCACCGTTTGACAGGGAGTTTGTGTCGAAATTCTCGCCAATCTTGAGTCGACTGAAGAAAGTTTACAATCAATCTAGGATGGGTTTCCACTTTGTGACAGTACAAAGAAACTCTAGCCAGCCTTTAAGACGGACTATTGTCCTCCGCGGATGAATTCCTTTCACCGGACGTGTTACATCTGGGTATTATTACCCGGTCACCTCACCTGGCGGTGCCACCTCGTCGTATAAGGTCGGGATGCCCTCATACCCATGGGAAACTCGTAGCTGCATTACGAGATCATAGTTGTTTTGACACTTTCTGATTAATGGCAATATTTTCATCATTAGTGTTGGAATTTCTCTTGAAAGGATACATTTTTCACGGTCACAGTGACCAAAATAACATAAACAATGGCATTATTGTGTAGATCATATCAGTCTTATCATAACAATGAAGTCGGAAGACTCAGAACATCTATGTATACGACGTATTAAGAACCACACACGTGTAGGCATTTTACATTTGGTGCGATACAAAATACAATAATAACGGTAACTATACATGTACAGTATATATTTTTTAATAGTTTCTGGCACACAATACATTTTGCGGTGAAGTAGGCTTATTTAACTTCATAAATACTATCAAGAACTACGATTGCTGTACCTGATACTTGCAAAGGTAGAATGGCCAATGCTGAAAGTGATACCTGCTGTCTCAGAAAATTGGTATCTTACTAGTATATGACTATTATGGGTACCCGTATTGGGAAATTAATAAATATTAACCGAAGATCGCCTTTTATAGCAGATTAATATTACAATTGTATCTGATAATGTATAACCATCATCATATACATCAAACCAATAGTGTGTGGCATGAAAAAAGAGTCTGTCTATTGCATCACTAGAATATTCAACCCGCATACACTATCCAAATACGTGTACCTGAGTTAAGTTTCATATCTAGTAGAAGGGCCATACATTGTTGTGAGATTAACTAAACTAAAGGTACTAGTATTCAAACGTATGTATACATGAGCTTACATGTACTTGCTTATGAGATACATTTAAATATTCATGGGTCATAATAAAGTTATACGTTTTATTTCCCAAAAGAATAAATCCATTATAATTAGCAGCAATTCAACATTCAATAAGCCTGCATACGAAGGGAAACAATCCAGACTAACAAATACTTTCAAAGCGTTCATATAATCACTTTCGAAATTGATGTCCCGACTGTAGGCATTAACCTTGTGTAGCAAAGAAAGTACCAATGGAAATGGTTATTATCAAATCTTCAAGTATGTACATTGTACATGTAAGCTACATATTTATATATGTATTATTAACATATTCTGCAGCTTCGTTTGCACCAGACATGCATGTAGTTAGGGTTACTGTTGCACTCGCCACTGCTCGACCAACTCATACAGTTCCGGTGCTGGTCCCTACAGGAAGCTCCACTTCCGGTTGTACAACGTCGACAACTACGTCGGCAGTAGAGGTGCATGTAGGCGGGGTTGCTGTTACACTCGCCTCTAGACGCCCACCCTTGGCAGTTTCCGTTGCTGTCTTGGCAGTTTCCTGAGATATTTAAAATATGTAGATATATAGACAGAGAGTAAATTTTGTTATCATGTGCTCGACTATATTAGTTGATATATTCTCTATTATATAGCGCCGAGTTCCAGTTAGACTGCTCACAAATATGTAGTGCAATAAAAATGATAAAATGGATACGTGTATATTATAGTAGCCCAATATTAGCTAGTAGCCCGAAAAGGTGTTATTATACATTTAAAATACTAAATTGTTCGGTTTCTGTTTACACAAACATACCATTTCCGGTTCCAGTTCCGGTTCCAGTTCCGGTTCCGGTTCCGGTTCCAGTTCCGGTTGTCGTTACAGTTTCAGTTGTCGTTTCAGTTCCACCGCCACCGGTTCCTGTTCCGCCTCCACCCCCAGCGTTACAGTTCATCCTAAGCCGTTGAGTTATCTCTCGTTCTACAATATCAGTGAATAACAACTGAGCCATATCTTAATTACCTTGAGTGGTTCAGTTGGACCCAAAACCAGTATCTCTTTGACATGATAACTACAAAATATTGAATAATGTGTCAATGTATCATTATATTGGGTCGATAATATAGATCACATGCAATAAAATACGCCAAAATATGTGGCATGTCCTAATCCTCATGGCGTTAAGTAGGTATATAATGAGTGCGCATTGATCCAATGGTCGGGGTAATAATAATGTATCGATTTGACTGTGACAACAGTAGCACCGACCGTTCATCCTCTAAACGAAAAGATCCAGTGTTTTCTAAACATACGCCACTGTCACAGTGGAGAACCGCATGGGGGTAACTGCAGTTACCCGCATCCAATACGGAAACTTCAATATATTTATAAACTATGCGTTTTTGAATCGTACAGTTTTTTAAATAAGCATTTTAGAATGAGATATCGAGCATTGAAAATCGCGTGTGATGAGGGTAACTACAAAACGATGATGCTAGTAAGTGAGCACTTAGTTTCAACAGGGATGTTGGTATTGCCAACTATACACACGCAAATGTTTCTCACTCATGCTCTGTTAACGGTTACAATTGCTATTGTCGATCTTTAAGTCTATTGAGGAACGTCACAGGTAGGCTACAGCAATACTACATTGCTTAATTGTACTTTAATTGTAGACATATTTGTAACGGCATTGTGAACATACCAGTTACCCTCATCTTACCATAACAAATACCCGCATCCTCACAATATTGACACTTTCAGGACATATACAAAATACTCGTTAAACATGACAACTCACATCGACAAAATCTCTCAATTTGAGCCCTACGCCATATTGGATGCGGGTAACTGCAGTTACTCTCATGCGGTTCTCCACTGTGACTATATTGTGCGAAAGAACATTCACAGCGTCTTAGGATGGTTTCGACAAGGGTGCTTGATATTTCTACGACTCTACAAACCAAAATTACAAATATTTCTTTTTAATTTCAATAGGCAAGACACAATACAAGAATATACTATTTAACCCTCTCCATGCTGAAGGCAACCGGAGATGCCCTTAAAGGCTGTATGTGTTCAACTCACGTCTACTGGTCTGGCACCTCTTCAGGTATGTGTTGGAGCACGTGAACACTTCTCGGACCAAGGCGTAGAGTTGAGGGTCGTACTGAAGCAGTTTCTCGCGTGTGTTCACGTGATTGTGGATGCCATTGGGTCTCGCGGAGTAGGCGTTCACGTTGAAGTAGCTTTGCGTGCCTTCAGCCTTTAAATTGTACACGAGACGCATTTATTACTCCAAATTCAAATGCTTCGGCATTCATGAAGAAATTCTGAGGCTGAAAAGAAATACATGTACATGCATATATTTCTACTTATTGGTTATCAGACACTTTGCATGCATGTTCTCTTCATTCCTTACTCCAACCACAGGATTTTGTGAATAATTATAATAAAATATTATATCATCTGTCTATGGCCTACTTCGGGCGGTCCCGCTAGTTTAGCCCGGAAGTATCATTGCGCATGTCTAATTGTTGCTAGACAAGCTTTCGTGTTTCGTGCGCATGTTCGTGACGTCACTAGCCTTGCTTTCGCGACTTCGCGCGAACTCTAGCATTGCTCTAGCTCCTCTAGAAACCGCCCGAAGTAAGCCTATATAGATAGATTAGGCCTATATAATATGTTATTATAATTATAAAGTCCTTTGCGTCAACATACACGTGGGAAATTGTATTTATACCCAAAACCAATTTTATTTATTCCTTATATTCCATGCTAGATGCAGTGTAAGTGTTATTTTAAATGTTCATGTTTTGGTTCATACAATGTCAATTCAATTCAATTTATTCTCGAAAACCACCAAATGGTGGTACATGAGAAAATCATTCAATAAGTTATAGTGTACATACTAATAGTGGTCAACAAGAGGGATGTGATAGAGGGACAGATAGCGAGTCAAAAGTGCATGTAACAAGTACATATAATAACATTATAATACAACATATGTAATATTACTAGCTATACACTCCAATAACAAGATTATGCTATCCTCTAATACACAGTCCCTGTAATTGCTCTTTCAGAAGCCACATCTACCAGTAACAAACGTTTTAAATGGCGCACCTAGTGAGCTTTTGTTAAAGAGGATGGTAGCCAAAGGTCCAGAGTTCAAATCCGGTCTTGGGAGCCCGGCATACAATGTTCGCGAACGTTACCTTTCTGACGCGATATTGATAGGATGCACTGACTGTAGATTGGCAATAGTTATCATCCTAATTGGTCTTGTCAGTACCAACTGGTGCTCGCAGGTTTATTGCAACGTTCACTACGAATATTAGCGGGTACCTCCTGCGGGTTTCCTCGTGATGTGAGTGAAATAATCCTGAAAGCGATTCTAACCCCCAATTTAAAAAATAATAATAATAAATGATAGGATGGTCTATGGCTATACTCACGAAGTATTCATTGACGGTGCTCATGGCGTACGTGTTTCTCCACCTTCCCGAGGACCTGGCCTGATTGTACAGAGATTGGAGACGGCCCTGCCACCCGGATATGACGTACTTGGCCCCCAGCAGGTGGATCCCGTGAGAGAACTCGTGAAGGAAAATATCCTCGTCGTGGTATCTACAAGTGTACTTCTGAATAATTATACTCTTCGAATAGTACATAATATGATATCATAATATATTTGTTATATATAATTCTGACGGCGCTAGGCAACAATGTATAACATTTACCTGTCGGCTGTATAGCATAGTATGTTCTCTTCTCCACCTGTGGAAACAGGGGCGTATTCTGTGGCCCCTAGCCCCCGAGCCCGGGCGTTCCAGCTGGACCCCAGCCACGCATGCTCTGGGATGGACACCGTCCCCTCCCTGGCCCCGATGACGGCCACCCTCCCAGACAACCGGAAGTAAGACTGGCGGACGGCGGAGTGATCGGCCAGGAGGAACCGGAGGACGTAGCAGGCGCGGCGCAGAGCATCACTGGGGACATTTCTAGACGCTGGAATGAGAATGATTGGATGGAGCAATGTTGAATATTGGCCCATTGGTATATATTAATGTTCACCTTAATTTATGTCAGGACGAGGGACAACACAACATGGGTCTATGTCTGTCCAGGGGTCATGTCCTCGAAGCTATCATATCATACATGCATAGCTCAGTATAACGTGTTCGTGGAGGAAATTGTGGTGATCGTGAAAGAGTACAATCTTGCCCCCACGAAGGCTTGAAGATGTCGCTGTATACGTGTACGATAGCTTCGAGAACATGACCACTGAACTGAGATGTATTATCATCGTAAATCGTGGTGCACTTACCTAGCACGGGTATTCCATAAGCCTCGGTATACTTCTGGTAGAATTGGGACAGTCCACTGGGTCCTATACCGGAAGCGCGTCTTAGATACGCAGGGACACCGCGCACGTGGTTACAGGAATTCGAGGTGGTGGCCCTTCCGAGTCTACCTCTAGAAAAGTCCATTGGGCTGTTTGCTATGTGGAGGATGTTATTAACTTATACATGTAGTATACTAGTATTCCATTAGGAGTAAACTGTCATTTCATCCTACCGGGTACCCATTCCCTGCTGGATGAAGAGATTTGTTTTCAAACAAAGTCTTATTTTATTTCATTCTACCGAGTACCCATTCTCTAGTGCATGAACAGTTTTTGCTATATATTTGGTCTTCAAAAACTGACTTAAGCCCCTTTATGAATACCGGCCCTGTAATACTTGTATCATGTAGACGTAGATGAGAAGGAAATTGAATGCACACAGATCCATTGCCGAGGTAATAATGTAGCGCTATTAGCATGCTTTCGAAGCATGGATTTGTCGCAATTCAAATGTTCACATTATTATTATTATTATTTTATCTCAGTCAAACTGAAACCTTGTACCTATCAATGAACTATCATGTTTATCATAGAAAGGTTGACTGCAGTGTAATCTAAATTACAAATACGTTGACATTAATGCGTTGTGGATGTACGTAAGTGGGATAGTTATCGTACCAAGTGTAACGTCATGATAATAGTCCTTTTCCGTGATGGCATCACTCGGGTCACGCCAGTCAAAGGTCAGATTGAAGTCGCTCCCTGGAAACTGGCGTGTTATGCGACCTGCAGTGTAAATAGTGTACATTGATAACAATAATACAGCATACAGTAGAACATAATCATAATGTATAGAGTAAACAAGTCGTGGTATATGCATAGCACAGTTAAAACAAGAAGTATATGTAGTGTATACAGACAACACGAATCATGGCCTATGCAAGAAACAAGCATAATAGATGAGTAAATAAATGGACAAGAAAACAAAAATATACAGAAAACAAGAATAAGTATGCATGTAGTAGACATGAATCGCGTTTAGAGCGATGACTAAACATTTCTAAATATGTTCTGCGTCTATGTTGCAACATTTGGAAATGTGAGTAGAAACGTTTATAGATGTCGAAAGATATGTGCAAAATGTATATACAATCCTAATGATATGCGTCGAGATTCATGTCAATAAACAAGTAAAGACCCTTCTACATTGAATAAAATGAACGGTTTGCAATAATAATAATAATAATAATAATAGCATGTTGTATACAGTTACTTTTCCATCCTTCAAGCTTTTCAATTCTTCATGCACTGACATAGTCACAGTAGAACCCATTCTAGAAACCCCGACGATTATGACCACACTTTACCTCCGTCAAATATGGAGGTTGTGTAGTCATAGCGGCCTGAGTTTCGATGATGAGTAGAACCGCGCATTACAATATAACTCTCAAACTTGTGGATGAAGACGTTCCCACTTACCTGCAATCACAATGGACATCAGACCCATGAACACAGTAAACGTGGCCAAGGGCTGACTCAGTGCTGCTAGTGACATGTTTCTGGGCAGTATGGTGATGCATGTATTCCAGCCTCAACGGCGCTATTATGTAATTATATCTATAGATACGCATGTGGATTACCTTGATCTATATGTCATGTGTGTACGGCTATTAGTATACTGTATTGTGGTCTGCGAATACCAGGAGTTTTCTGAATGATAATATGTTCCCTCCTGTCTGTATGTATGGCGATCTATGTATCTGTTACTGTCTGTCTGTCCGTCCGTCCGCCCGCCCCCCCCCCCTGTCTCTCTCTCTCTCTCTCTTTCTCTCTCTTTCTATCTATCTCTCTATATCTCTCTTTCTCTTCCTTCCCCGCTCTATCTTTCTCTTTATCTCCCCTCTCTCTCTATCTGTCTGTCTCTGTCTGTCTCTGTCTGTCTCTGTCTGTCTGTCTCTGTCTGTCTCTCTCTCTCTCCCTCTCTCTCTCTCTCTCTCTCTCTTTCTCTCAAAACCGTTGCATTATGATGGATGTATATTTTAAAGCTAACTGAATGGTCCGGGTTGGATATGGTTTCTTGCATGTTGAATATAACCAATAGCTGCAATCGATCAATAAGCTTTTATTTGCACAACTTTACCATCATCCCCACTCACAAAAAAAGTCCTTTTTCATTCTTCCAAAACAAAATTCCAAGATTTTTGTCAACAACTCATTATCAAGCGCCATGAAAGCCTGTCCCACAAAATCGGCTACTGACTTAGCGTAACGGTCGACTCTCCACGAGATTATCGGAGCAATTAGCGTCGTTCTGGTGAGATTACAGAACTCAGCTGCGCCACCTGGTGGTGAGGAGCTCCGCGTGATCTCGTGAGATCACGGGGAAGAGCGTCGCCCACTGCTTGTCTTGGAGCGGTTCGATACCAAGGCTCTTCACTGCTCGTGTCATAAATCCTTTTTTCGATAATGGCAGTCTCCAATCTGAGCTTTTGTGTTTAGAGAATACAACAGTTCGTGGTTTTCTGATTTAATATGACTCTATAGATGACTGTGATGGTGTCGTGAATTGTTAAACTTGAATCATTACATTTTATTTAGTGGTCAGCACATTGTCTCAGTTGAATTTTAGTTACGTATAACAGTGTACTTTTATAATGATCACAATACAAAACAGCCACAATACACCACAATAACAAAAGTAATTGTGCATCACAAATAATAAAGAAACAATAAAAATTACAATCAATTACGAGGGTGTGTTGGCTAATTTATGTAACCTGGGCTGCGTTCAAAGACACATGGGCTTGCAAGCAGCTTACCAAACTAGCCACTGTCCCAAGAGTTGTGTGAAGCGTATATGTGACGGAGAACCAGTTTAGCTAAGCAGCTTACTCAGCCCTGTGCTGACTGAACGCACCCCTGTGCTGATTGAACGCACCCCTTGTGTCAACGTACATTTTCTAGCTAGGATGGCAATATATGAAATATTTTATTCTCCCGGGAAAATAAAGTCATCATGAAAAAAACATCTAATTATCTAATTATGAATTATGCATTCACGCTGGTGTGAGGTGTCTACAGGCTACCTGTCTTGCATTGTGTAAACCCGTAATGCCTTCTCTTGCAGAAGTCAGAGGAACAGTGACCGAAGTCCCAGGACGCGACACCTAGTTGGATTTGTATTCGTTTCAAAGTATATTGTACAATTTTTTTGTCAAAAGCAATGACAGTTTTTGTTACAAAGGTTGTGTCGCTTCAGTAGCCAATCGCTATTTGCCATTGATAGGTTGACATAAATACAATACAGGAGACCTATTCTCGAAACGTTCTTACGAACTTCTTCGCCTAAGAACAGTTCGTAGCCATACTATAAGAATGGCGTTAAGATTGTCGTACGATCGTAAAAATGTTTCGAGAATATGTCTCCAGGACCACACTTGAAAAGTGTCTGAAGTCCCAGGAGCTTACTCTAAGCTCAATAAAAATACCATTATAACCATAACCACACATTCTAGCATACATTTGATTCTAACTTGAAGTCCACATGTAGTTTCAGAATGTGCAGAATGAGACTTCAAAATAATTATATAAAACAAATAAAAATAAAACACTTCTGACAAAAATCAAAATAAATTAGACCATGAAAGTTAGCCATTGCCCTTTGCAATGTTGTAGCATTTCCAACACTTAAGAATATACACTCTTTGAAACTTAACACGCAATTTTGTGGCAGCATATCAGATCTCCACTCTGGGTAAAAATCCCGAAATCTCTGGATCTGACGCGTGTCATTAATTGATATTATCGGACAACCGCGGTATTTGAACCTCTTTCCACCGTCGACGATGTTGTTCAGCTGCCGTAGATCCGTCGTCGATGTCACTCCACCCAGACCAGACAGACGCCGCAATGAGCTTAAGACGATTTTAACCTCTGAGGGGATACCATTTCTAAAATGGACATGTTCTTTATTGACTTCAGACAGTGAAGAGGTCGAGAAAAGATCGATAACTGCTCTCTGATGTGCGGTGTCAACTTGGATGCGCAAACTAATGTGTAATAACCGCGCACAGATATTAATGTATTTGTCCACCTGTTTTTGATCGACAATAACAGGTATATAAAGCGGGGAGAAAATGTTTGGTTTCTCGGCAAGCGCAGAAAATCTGCAACTTATTGAAGACATGGGTAAGTTGTCATAACTATAGTTACTTTTCCTTATTATTATCTCCATTGAAAATAGTACTCAAGAATTGGTTGTGTACTTAGAAAAACAATGTACAGAAAATGTCGACAATTAATTGTCAAGTTATGCCATCTTTTCGTTCTCGTAAGGAGTGTATGGTACAAGTACCTAAAACCAATTGTAATTAAAATAGATGTCTTGTTAACACTCCCATACTAGTATATGTATTGTTAAAAACGTGTATATAGTATAGCAATGTTTGTATTAACGGACGTTATTTTCATGCATCCAAAAAGGATTAACAAGTATTTGTATTTATTATGTGTTTTATGTTCTATTGAAAATAATAAGTATTGTACTATTTAATGTGAGATTCATTGTTTAATAATATTCGTTATTACAATAATGCATTTGAATAACGTATACGATAGTTCAGAAATTAAAGGATTGATCGAAACGTAATATAACAAGCATTTCATTTTATCTCACAAGATTAAAAGATTTGTAATTAAAACAAACTTAACCTTAGACGAGTGAATCCTATAACTTGAAAAGTTTAATGTATCAATAAATCAGAAGACTATAGACTACCAGTAGTAATATTCCTGTGGTATATTGTAAAACAACAATATACATGTATTTGTCCCGTTCTTTTTTTATATATGACAAATTAATGCACTTTTACTAAAAATATATTATTGCTTTTGCTAATGGCGTTATGGATTTTTATGTATCCGCTTTGTATCGCTCAACACAAAGATAATTAATAGTATGTCCTGCCTAATAATATTTATATTATCGTACTCTCAAACTCAGAACTATTTCAACTAATTTAGAATTACATTATTAATTTGCTTACGGAAAGCCAATTACTTTATATTTCCCGTCCATAACGTTCATAGACTGTCGTGGATGAAGACTAGATAATTTAGTTTAATTGATGGCAATGCTGTTTTAAACAAATACTGGTCATTATTGTTATGAAATGTGGACAAGATTGCGTTATACACAATTTCCGGAAACTAAGCGGAAATTCCGTCATATGGGATTCCAGCCGTATTTAATTACGGAATATCACTGTAATGTTCTTGTGAAGTATATACCGTAATTATCATTAGCCTTGAAATAGATGAGATATTGGATTAAATTAAAATTAAAGTGTTGTTGCTATGTACTTATATGTATATGACATTTTATGACGGTATCAATGTATTAGGAAGTTGTAGCCCAGTGAAAGGTCGTCAGACTTTGGAACAAATGGTCCCGAGTTCGAACACGCCATTATCATGAATGTCCGCCGCAGTTAATTTCTTAATTTCTTAATTTATGATGTGTTCATCATAGAATGCGGTTTCTTAAGAAGTTACCTTCATTTCCGATGCGCTCACTGATATTGGAATGCAATTTCTTCAGTTTCTTCATCATCACATTCACAGTAGTATCAGCCGGTGTTCTCTGGTTTACTGCAACAGATTCAGTTTCTTGTATTGTAGGTTTCTTGCTGCCATAAATCTGACGAGACGCAATAAAAGAGAACTAGCCCCGGGATTACGAAACTTTTCTGAGTACGATTTCATGCGCAACTCAAATAGTTTTGTTCATAAAACGTTATGTAAATTTTCAGCTTGAGCATGAAATCGTACTCAAAAAGCTTCGTTATCTCGGGGCAAAATCTTGAAAGCGATTTATTACTAAAAACAATTAATTGTGTGATTTATACATTTTATTAATACGCTAAATAATTTATATTTTATTAATACCATAGTATGTACTAGTATACTATTTTTACAAGTATGTATTCATACTGTGTGTTTCATAATCATAGTTTGATACGAATTTACACTCATCCCAGAATACGAAACATAATGACAAAATCATAATAATCAATTTTTCAAATTTGTTTTCGTGCTGCAGAGCCGTGACGTATAGGTTAAGCGGTAATTAAACAGCAAGTCAATTAATTACTAGTAATCGTGTCTCGATATCGATTAAAACACAATACTTGTGATACTTGGAAACATAATCACTTCTATTTTACATTTCACATAGGACCTCTTAATAAATCGCCTTCTATTGCTCTTGAACGAACATGACTTCATCGTGCCAGGTATCTTTAACTCGGTACATTATCGGGTTGGAATCTTCAGGTGCTCAAGAACCACTTAACAGCATTACGTTAACCTTTAAGAACCCTCCAATGAAATTTCAATAATGCGCTCATCTGGGGTTAAATTGATAATCGCCTATCGTTGGATAATGAAACAATTCAAGCATAGGATCGCAGTACAAAGAGGCACGTTTCAGTGACATGACATCTTCATAACTAGACGTTGGTCTGTCATGCTCTCTGACGTCCATCGCTGACTGTCAGAGAACACTTAGACGAGAAGAACGAAATAGCAGCATGTTCCAATATATTGAGGACAGTATTTTTGCCATTTTACACGGGACTTGTGGTGTTAAATATCGATGAGGATTTGGTGGTCTATGTAATTTTTGCAAATTCGTTTTTCATTATCAAATGTTTCCTAAAATTAACAATTTGTTTTATATAGCATCGCATGTTTCTAATGTTTAATTTTAACTTTTTAGCATATTCTTTAACAGAATTATTGAAAACCATTTTTTTCCATAATCCTTCTCTGAATATTCACTTGAATTAGTAATTATGTTATAGCATTAAATCGTATGTTTCTAATGTTTAAGTTTAAAGTTTGGAACTTTTAAACATATTCTTTAACAGTATAATTAAAAAACATTTCCGTCTCAGGATTTACAGGATTTAAACAATATGAAGCATTTTAATATATAAAATATACAAATATATCATGTAGTAAAACCATTAAAAATATTCTTTTCATCTAAAATTACACTGAGCTTTTGAGAATAAAAAATAAATACTCAATGTTATTTACCATGTAAATTTCTTTCTTTTATGTTTCATGGAAGGCTTAATTTGTTTTATTTTATAAACTTTGCAAGTATGATTATATAATTAATAAAAGTTTCGTTATATGTATTGTTATTTGTTTAAGTGAATACTCGAATCTAGTATATACATTTCCTTACTAATTTTGTATTGTTCAGAAATCAGAAGTTTAAAATGGTAAACAACTAGTTTAATAGGTTTAACCTCACTGTGCCCGCACCCTGTAGTGATTAGTAAGGGATTAAGTGATACAGCTGAATGCTTCAGTCGCTATAGTCATTATCATTAAAACCGCGGTATAATATTGATTGAAGATTGAAGATAATACCACGAGGAAATATAATCGAAACTGTTGTGTGCTTCATGGTATGTAAAGTTTTGGTTCGCAATATTTTGTATTTATAAATTAAACCATCATAAATATATTGAAATACATTACCTAAAGGTAGATGTTTCATGATAGCAATACCCACGTATAATACGCGTTGCTTTCGTCACATTATTTGTGATTATTGGAATGCGTTGTTGTAAAAAGGATATGCTCAATGTAATATACATGTAGTAATGTATATTTCGTACACATAACGAAAAACATTGATACTTATTTTGCGGCGCTCTGTATAGTTTATGTAACAAGCTATTATCATGGGTGTTTTATCATGTTTTATTAATAAATTGTATACATAACGATTGTATCTATATCTGCTCCAAATATACCGGATGGTACTGACAAACCATTGATGACTACAGACATTGCATTCCGCATCAGAAAATGCATGATTGTACTACGTATATCATCCGTATATAATATAGTTATAATTTATGAATTCATACTCGAAAATATGCTCATAATGCTATATATATATACCACCTTTGTTATTGTACAGTATTTCAAGAATATGCTATATGTATTTATTTCGAGAAAATAATTCTCAACAAATTGGTGTCATTATTGCATTACATAATGAACCATACTGCACTACCACTTACCTTCTCGTCCCGGGGAGTATACGGAAACTTTACTTCCGGTCCGCAGGTCGAACACTTCCGGTTCCGGTGGCCTGCGAGGTGTGTGGAGACAAGAGCTATGGGAAGCACTACGGCGTATACTGTTGTGACGGATGTAGCTGTTTCTTCAAGAGAAGCATCCGCAAGAGAATAAACTACACGTGTATAGGTAAGCCATGCATTTTGATTAACGTATGCATGTACATGTAAATCACAAAATTAATAAGTTGGTAATCAAAACATATTGTTCTGAAATGCCCGTATTACTCTATATGAGAAATTGAACAAAGTAAGAGCGTCGGTGGAGTATGTTATTAGGTAAATAAATAATATTTAGTGCATTTAGTGCATAAATTGCCTTAAATTATGTTGTTTAAATTTTTAAATATCTAAAAATATACAAAATATGAGATCTTTTAAAGTGGAAAGAGTAGAAATTAAAATTCCATAATACTAGATTCAATACGAATATCGTATTGGCAGAACTATATACTAGTATATTACATTTAAAATAACTGGTATTAAATTAAATTTAGATATACCTATCTGCGCAATATCTACGTACTGACACACATGACAATGTCGGTTATTTTATTTTACATTCGATTAGGCAAAGGGGGTTGTGTCATCGACAAGGCCCGGCGAAATTGGTGTCCATACTGTCGACTACAAAAATGCTTTGGTGTCAGCATGAACAAGAATGGTAAGACACGAATCGTATTCAAATAGTTTAACGATCGCCAGCAAAAAAAGCAACACTCTACAATATAATTACCTCTAACAAAATAATAATTCTGAAAATTCCAATCAAAATCAAATATTGTCTAATCCATAATCCACGAACATGATGATGCGATCACATAGAAGAGGGGCCTACATAAAATTCGGATATGAAAACATGACAAAGATAAAATTAAATATTGTTAATTTCTAAATATGTTTTCCTCCTCAGCTGTGCAAGAAGAACGAGGACCTCGAAAGAACAAAGGAAGCAGAAAGAACCCACCCACTCCGCCACGCCGAACCGTTGCCATAGCAACGTCTACATCCTCCTACATGAACCGCGGCGAGCCATTGGATACCAAGCCGTTGCTAGGCAGCAACGTGCAGCGTCTGACGTGGAGTTCTTACTTCAGCGCCTTCAAACCCGTGGTGCCAAGAACCATCATCCCAACATGGCCGACGCCATTCGCAGTGCCCTATTGGTTGGCGAGGGAAGGGACAAGTACAGAGATCGTCAAACGCATTGAAGGTAGGCCGTGCAGATACATGAGATATACGACCAATAAGTACCGCGCATAGATTTGTAGCGGGTGATAGCGCAGTCGTAGAACGTTTGGACTTTGAATTCGGAAGCAAATGTCCCGAGTTTAAATCCCGTCCCGGGAACTCGGCACCAATGCTCGTGAAACTTACCTTTCTGACGCAATATGTAAAGTGGCAATGCAGATATTATCCTTGGTCTGTCAGTACCAGTCAGTGCTCGCAGGTTTACTGCAACATATAGCGTTACAGACGTTGCGGATTTCCTCCTGCCCTAACCTGACAAGTCGTGATGTAAGTAAAAGTATTTTGAAAGCGACTCTAAAACCCAAATCAAAAAACAATAAAAAGAATACCGCGCATTGATGGTAGGATGTACATATATACCAACAATAAGTAGGCCTACAGCGCATAGTATAGATCAAAGGCCGTGCAGATATACGAACAATAAGTATCACACATAGATAGTAGGCCATTACAGTATGACGATTTTCTCAATTCACAGTGAAAAAATCCACAGAAATATTATACTTAACAACAAATATTGACTTCTCGCATTCTATTGAAAGGTACTATTTCCTGTGTCTATACAGTTACATCCTCTGAAATTGATGGTCGACGTATCCTTCACTGTTAAGTAGTAGGTAATATTCATAGAGTTCGGCATCTTGCCTAGGCCCCGTCATCCTCTAAACACGGGCCATTTTGACTACACTTAACTTCCGTCATATAAATGTGGTCATAATGCCCGGCGTTTCGAGGATCTAACCACAGGCGCTTGTCACAAATATTGGTTACTCTCGTAATATACTAATATTGTCTCCGTATATATAACAGGGCTATTACAAGGGTAGGCCCTATCCAATATTTGTGACAAGCCCCTGTGATCTAATTATTCTAGTAGAAACTGAGACAAGCGTAGATCGGAGTTCTACCCTTCCCTGGGGGAGATGGTATTCCTGAGCATGAGGTGCTGGGTAAACCGACAAATCAGGGTATCGTTTCTCAAAGCTCTCATATCTACTACGAGACCACAAGGGCTCTCATGGCCATCTGTGGATCCTATACACTTACGAGAACGCTATAGTCTCATAATGGATATGAGGGCTTCAGGAAACGATACCCAGATCCATATATATCTACAGGTTCAAACATCATCGGTGACGCCAACAACCTGTTGTGCTCCACTGCTCAGCAGATCCTAGCAACAGCTCTCAGACGGACTCATTACAACCACATTTTCAAATCGCTACATCCGCACGATCAACTAGTCCTGCTGGAAACCAAGTGGAGCGAGATGTTCCTGTTTGCGGCAGCTTATTGGCCAATAGATATCTCTAGACTGGCAAGAAAGAACGCGGTCAAAGACGTGAGTACTTGTGTCGTATTAAACACGACGCTCTTGTAGGCTACAACTATTGTAACGTCAACGCTTTCTATTGTGGCGGGAGCCCAGTTACAACTATTGTAGCACTACAAGAGCGTCGTGCAACGGGCACCAGAGTAACCTTGAAGAAGCTATACACATTTGTTAAAGCTATTAAAGTTATAATTCGTATTCTAGCAGGTTTTGTTAACTAACATAATCATAATTCTTCCATCATCCCATCCGCGAAACCCAGGCCATTGTGCAAAATGGTATGGATGTTAAGCAGGCACAATATAGATCTATAGTCAGGATTTCGAGGATTCCGTCATCTCTGTGAATAACACAAAAATGGCCACTATAAATATTCCAGAATGACCGCGATGCAGATCTAGCGACCATCCAGAAAGTTATTACCACTTGCCAAACTCTACACGCAGATTCAACGGAACTTCCATTCCTGGAAACTATCGTTTTGCTCAGACAAGGTTAGTAAAGCATGAGCGTACGCATATCGTAGCGGAATACAGACGTGCATGTGCGCCACTCGGGTTATAGGGCCACTTTTCAAGACTATCTCTCAAGCATGGTGGTCCCTTAAACGGATGATTAAAATTATTATTCCGTAGCTTATAGTGTTGCAGTAAACCTGCAAGTGTCGGCTGATACTAAGAGGAATTAGGACTACATAAATCGCATCCTAACATCATATTAGTTTTGGAAAGACGACCTGCCGATTACGATGCCAGTTTCAAACTACTAGATATATGTACCTATTTTAAAGTTACAAGGGATAGCTTGAACATTTCAAGTTCTTGAAATAATTGTCTCAACTGATCCGTTATAGTTAATATTGCCAAAAACTACTAGTAGGCCTATACGTACAATTGTAAGTGATCCCGCCATCTATATTATTTTAGCGTTAACAGCGTACGTCTTTACCGAATCCAAAATTGCTATAATAATGTTACTATCATTTTGCAATCTTCCCTAGTTGTACTTCATTATTATTTCTACGCTGAGAATATGGAACTATCATCCGGGAGACGACAAGTACGAGACTGATTATTTACAATGGCGGCAGCTGTTACACTACACTGACGCCATCCTTTGACCCATTGGTAGGCGCCGTAACTGTTTCCTACGGTACACCAATGCTACACCATGGTACAATATGATTTTATTTTCTGCGTAGACCAGAGTGAACGTCTGTTTGAGCCGACCAAGGTGGAGACCCTTCAAGACCAGGCCCAGCTGGCTCTAGCTCACTACGTCTCTCAGGCACACCAGCACAATCCAGCCAGATTCGGAAAGATGCTCCTCACACTTCCGATCCTGCGCACAGTCGCTCCGGAAGTGACCGAAAAGAGATTCTTTGGCGACGTGTCTTCGGCAGTCAGACATTTAATACAAGCATACTACCTGTGAAAACCGTTAATATGCAATATGTGTGGCTAGTACTTAATTCAGAATTACCAACATATACCATATATAATGTTCCTATTGGTTATATATTCAATGATGGAGTGGTATATTGTTCACATCCGGCAGGAAATCTGAAATTTGGAATACCATTCAAATTTCAGACCTTGGAATAAAAAGTATCTAATGTAGCTATACATGCAACATAGAGTCGGTTTGAGCCGAGTATTACTATTATTATATCATGCCAAACTGTAGTTGTTATGTTACCAATAAAATATATATTGCACATGTTTTAATATACTTTTTTTAATATACACAAGAGGAAGTATACGGTACTTCAAATCATCATTAACCCTCTCCCTGCTGTATTAGGCAATAGGCACAGACTCTGCTCTTTAGGGCATCACCGGTTGCCTCCAGCATGGAAATGGTTAATGGATAATACAATGCCACACTGTCATATTTCCTGCCGATTTTGTTGTTGTACTGCCGAGAGATAGGAAGTCCTGACTGTCCCTATATGGCAGAAACTAATGATTGGTTGATAAATGATTTTACAATTTGTGAGAGGGTTAAAATTGAAAATGTAAATTAACATTGTCATCTACTTGTATAGTATAGTGGGATAATAATACCCCATAGAGAGGTGTGTATAACCTTGTTTCATAACAATTTAGTTTCTATTGGCAGCAAAGCTCAATACTCTGTCATGAAGTATTTAAACCATTGTGTCATGAAGTATTTAACCATTGTTCACAACTTGACACTGACATATAAAACTATAAAACTGGCTCAAAGTGTTAATAGAAATGTTTAATAAAAGTTAACAATTTAAGAAAAGGAAAATCACAAATTCAATATTTCCCTTCTAGATGTATATATTGTACAGATGCAAAATGTATATGTACATGTATAATCAATGTAATATAATAAAGTTTATAAAAATATAAATTGAACATTGTAATAATGTTTTGGGAAATATTTGTTTCAATCCAACAAATGATCACTGAAAATAAGAATAATTATTAAGTATTCAAAGTGATGCCATCTCTTGACTATGATAAGCTTGCAATATCAAAAATATAAGTTTTTATTTTTTTTAATATTTAAAAATATCCAAAACAACACGATACACATTTTACCAATAGGTTGTCTTGATCCCTCAAGTTCACAATCGTATAAATTGCCGATATTCTTACAAGGACATTTTCCACCAAATCCTATCGAAAATATGTTATTAACAAACTACAAGGTATAACTTGCATACAAGTGGAAACAGACATTCATCTAATATTTTAGATATATGGGAATGTTTAGAGATGCCGTAACAATTTGAAAACCAAGGCTGATGCAAATTAACAAGTGAGTGAATTATTGTTTTAGGACACATCATGGAATCTTTAACCCATATGCGACTAACAACAAAGGGAGATAACTGCTTACTATGATCACAGAAATTGCACTATGTCCCTCCTACCCATTGGACCCTGGGTATCATTTCATGAAGGTCTCAATTCTACTACAAGATCATCAGGACTCTCGTAGCCATCTCTAATACATGGGGTTTGTGCACTTAAGAGAGTGCTATATGGTCTCGTAGTGGATATGAGAGCTTCAAGAAACGATACCCTGTATTGCTGTGAAGAGGTATGCTGCAGAATTTATTAATGTTTGTAGCGGTGGTGTACCGGTCACTGTGGGTTGTCCCATCAGAGAAGTCCACGATCATGAATCTGAAGGGAAAGTTTGGACAGCTTCTTCGAGGCACTTCTTGGTGTTGGTGAAGCATCGGTTGGCGGCCTTCATCTGCAGTTGAATGATGATGCTGGTGAGAATATCGCGACTCCGTTGCTTCATTATCTGGTCGGCGTGGTGGGATCCTTCCTTCTGAAGACGTCTGCGGGAAGGTTTGATCAGTCTGTGTGCCTGGAAAAGGAGAAAACAGTAATGATGCTAATGCATTTTTTCTGTCCGTCGCAGGTTTACTGCAACTTTCAATGCTATGGATATTGCAGGTTTCCTCTTGCCATAAACTGACAAGCTAAGATAGCTTAAGTGAAATAATCTTTAACCCTCTCCCTGCTATATTAGACAGACACAGCTTATTTGGGCATCTACGGTTGCCTCCAGCAAGCAGAGGTTAAAGCAGCTCTTCACCACATTTAAAAAATAATAATAATAAAATATATAATGGGTGATCAGTCAAGGGATGTGCTTGTTTTAAGATGCAAATAGACCAAATTTATTCACAAATGTCATGTGTATATTTGTTATGGAAAATGGAATCCCTAGATGATCGACCAGAGGAATTGAGAGTTGCTTCCCTTTACTGCATGGATGTTGAATGGAATATACCTTCATTTGTTCCTTGAGCAGCTGGTGACACGCCTCCTGGTGGTGCTCCCACTGCTCCCCGTCTCTCTCCACACACTTCTGTACATCACTCTCTAGAGCCTGGAGGTGGAAAAGTTACAGTGCATTCTAGTGGTGTTTCTTTTTCCTAAACAGGCTAGGTTTGGCGTGTGTCATTTATGTACTTCCAGCGTCTAGATAGCTTTATTTGCAAGCAACCCAGTAAATTTCTAGCCGACTTGCGCCAGTATTGGGTGACAGCATGATGACTTCCCTCCAGCCGAGTTGTTTTATTTGCACTTTCGGTGTCATGTGCCATACTCTCAAATCAGCCAAAGTGGCTTGCCGATTTAGGCAAAAGAAATGCCACTACTGTTATTCAGGGCTCATTAATTAATTAGCCCTGAAGTTGGAAAAGTGATATACATACGTAGTCCTAAAAGTCGCTCTAGAGGATGGATGAGTATCACATCTATTAAAAATTAATGCGAGTCACAATACCTGCTCCAGTGGTGTCAGGTGTCGAGGTATTTCCTCTGCTAGCTGGTATTTGGCGCACAGAGCGATCGTCTCGTATATCAGCTGTCTCAGATACATGTGTGCACTGACAACAGCCTGAAACATGGGACAGAAGTGAGTGAGTGAGTTATTGCTTGACATTGCAGCAGGAATCTTTCGCCTACATGCGATAATATAGCAAAAGTAATTGTTATACAGTAGACCTCGCATATAACGTACTCATTGGAACCGGCTATTTTTGTCTGTTATATGCAAAGTTTGTTATACGTATATCCCATAATTAGTGTTAGACGGGACCAGGACTTCAGATTCAATCCGTTATAGGCGAGCGTCCGGTTTATCCAAGGTCTACTTAAGAATGACACAGAAAAATTATGCACAAATATTTCTCTTTCTATTCCTCGTTCTTTTCAGTAAACCTGAAATAACATCCTAGATGGGACGACGTATTTTTATATATACTTTAATATTATTTTAATCTAGGCCAATATTTAACTTTATGCTGAAGGCAACCAGAGATGCCCCAAAGAGGTGTATCAATGCCTAATCCAGCAGGGAAATGGTTAATCCAGCGAGGTGAATATAAATTCCATGACTATGATAATGCCCAACAGTAATCCCTTACATTCTTGTCCATGACATTCTGAATGAGCTCCAGGACTTCGGGTGGGGAGGACTCACACAGACGTCTCCGTGTCACTCTGTAGGTGTACATGTTCTCCAGATAGTAGTCACACTTGCACTGAAGTAGAGGAGGTAATTAAATATGAGGTAAACAATTGAAATTTGTCCAAATATTACAAAGGCCTACTAATGAAAACTGACAATGGAAACCATAAAACATTCTTCATGAATCTGGACGAATTATTCATGACTGAGCGACTGAAATTGTAAAATCTGCACCATTCGTCAACATGCCACATGGTTGAGGGTAATAATATTGGTGTTGTTTGAAGGAGCATAAACAAATGAAAACAGTTTCAGTCTTAGTTTCAGTGGAACAGGCAACTCACTTTGATGTAGTTCTTCAACAGACAGCTCTGGGTGTCAGTTTGAGGCTTGAGTTTCTTCAATTGCTGCACAACCATCACATGCTGAGTGAGGAAATCTGCCAAGTCTCCCTGGAAGTGTAACAGACATGACCAAACTGATCCTCACAGAAATACCAGTAGAAAAATGAATCACAAGAAAATATAACATTTTGAAAATGATATGCATAATGGTAGATTTGTTGCCATTGAAGTGCATTGTCCATGTACTGTACCTGAGCTTTTGCAAGGATCTTCATATTGCTCTTAGGACCCCTGGATCCATTCCCTTCTGACCCACGTGAGTTGTCTTCCAAGGACTGGACAACCTCCTGGTACTGACCAATCAAAGCATTGCATGATAAAAAAGAAGTTAACACAGCCGATAAGATGCACCAAGAAAAGTGGGATTTTATTCTATTACAACCCATCTGATTGGCTACAACAGCAGAGGTCATGAAGAGGCCATCAGAACAGTTAAATGAGTTTTAATTGGATTTTTAATAGAGATGGAGTAATGAACCAAGATTTCATTTTTTTAGTTAGTTAATTTTTTTTCTTTTTTAATGTTTTGTGTTTAGAGTAGATCTAGGGGGAATGAACAAAAGCTTAATTTTTTTTATTATTATTTTTTAAAATAAAATGATTACTAGTATTTATAACAACTTTAAAGTAGAATGGAATTATCCAAATACCTGCGGCAAATGATAATTAACTTTGGCTTCAGCCTTCTGGAACCTGACATGTATTCTGGACAGTTGAGACAGGAGGTCAGAACCAGTGTCGTCCTCGTCCTCACGTGACATCTGCAGTTCAGAGATCTGACGTTCTACCACGTGCTCACGACATGACGGGCAAACACGTAGGTACAGACTCATCTTCGGTTCAACCTCGGGACACTGGGGAAAATAACGAGTACATGTCATACAAGTGTAGACATGATGAATCAGTCAAGGACAGACACACATGCGCACACACACACACATACAAACATTCATATGTATGGTGAGATAGTCAATAAAACAAAATTAACATACTAGTAGGTAAATTACACATAAAATCGTTGCATTTGTGGATAAAAACCTATACAATTGCCAACTGATGGTATTTGTGGATGTTAAAATAAATAAAAAAATAAAAAATTATTAACATAGTTAGTACCCAGACTCTACCTACAGTGTTAGAAGTTCCCACTCACCCAGCAGCCCGATCCACTTCTCCTAATGTTAAAAGTATCCTACATGCTAGTAGACATTTCATGTTTCGTTATTTATATTATTATTCAGGCGAGTGCGTTATAAAGTTAAGTTCTAATCCTGTACCTACACCAATGATCCTGATGACGGCCAGCTTGGTGCTGGTGGGGGTGGGGGTGGGTTCTCCGGGCTGGGTGTCGGGGAAGTACACCAGCAGGTCCTTCTCTGAGCAAGTCTTGCACACCGCCAGGCCGCACACCCGACAGAACAGCCTCTTCCGCAGGAAGCCAAACCCAGAGCGACACAGGTGGCACGACTCCGAGAGGCTTTCTTGCTGGAAGAATGAAAGAATTCATTAATTTCTGATCATGCCCCCAGATTACGAAAACCTATTATGATTTCATGCTCACGTTAAAATTTAATATGAGGATTTGTGAAGAAAACTGAAGAGCATGAAATTGTAATTTTTAAAAAGAATTTATTTGTATTATTATTATTATTATTTTTAAACAATATTTATTGGAAAAACTTCAACAATCCATGAACAAGTTGTAATCTTGGGGACTGTTACTACACAATAAACTACCAGGTATAACTACAAGAGAATATCCCAGGACTGATAGCACCACCCACCATCCACACAGATGACTTCTGCCATTCTGGGATTGACACCATGTTCCTGAGTTCCAAAATTGTCCTCATAACTTCGGAGGACGCCACAGAGTCCTTGAACCCGTCCCGCAGTCGTTGGCACTCCTTGGCGAGGTCGATTTTGTCACGCCTGGACGACGACATCTGACCGCGGACCAGAGCTGCAGAGTCAAACTTGGAACACATCCGCAGCCAGCGGAATTCCTCAGTGAGATTCCGCATCCTGCCGTTTGTCTCTTGGTCACAAGTGTGACACTTCTCACAAACCTATCAACAACATTG
>JAUTBV010133365.1:0-11962 GCA_032361325.1 Lepetodrilus fucensis | reverse complement strand
GAAATGGTAAAACTACCAACATTAACATACGCAACGTATTGAATATTTGCATAGTAAGTTAACTAAATATGTGTGCAGTAATACATATTTAATCATATCATGTGGGTATCTGGTTTCATGTCTGGTATCAAATAAAACAGCTGTACTAGTGTAGTCATTAACTGAACGTTATGTCTACATTTAACCATCCCTTTTCCTACGGGGTTTCATTTTACCAATACACCGGACACCAAGGCAATCATACAACTATTCCCCATTCTTATATAATTACATCCCCTTAGTTATGGACAATACCCCCGATCGTCAGCGTGTACTCTGGCGACTGTTAAGCTATTCCAGGCTGTTTGGGATGCATATCTCACTACACTCGGTCAAGTTCTCCATTTCCACAAACGTGTGCATGTTTTTATTATTAATGTCCACAGAGGAGAGAAGTGTGTCTTACTTACTTAGAGGAGCACACGTCAAGGCGGCTCACTACGGCAACCGGAAATACAGACACGTCTAGGATCAATGGAGCTGAGACATAGAGGGGGCGATGAGAGAGAGAGAGAGAGAGAGAGAGAGAGAGAGAGAGAGAGAGAAAGAGAGAGAGAGAAAGAATTAGAGAGATAATGGTAGAGGGAGGAGGAGGGAAGATATGCGGAGGAAGAAGCATACATAGAGAGAGGGAGGAGGGAGAGAGATAATTAGAGAATGAGAGATAGGAAGAGGGGAGAGATAATGAGAGATAGTGGAGAGAGAAAAGAATTAGAGAGATAATGATAGAGAGAGGAGGGAAGAGAGGGGAGGAACAAGAAGAGATAGGGAGAGGGGGAGGGAGAGAGAGGGAGGAGGGAGAGAGAGAGAGAATTAGAGATATAATGGTAGAGGGAGGAGGAGGGAAGAGAGGGGGAGGAAGAAGCAGAGATAGGGAGAGGGGGAGAGAGAGAAAGAGAGAGAGAGAGGGAGGAGGGAGAGAGAGAATTAGATAAATAATGATAGAGGAAGGAGGAGGGAAGAGAGGGGGAGGAAGAAGCAGAGATAGAGAGAGGGAGAGGGAGAGATAGGGAGGAGGAAGAGAGATAATTGGAGAATGAGAGAGAGGAAGAGGGAAGAAATAATGAGAGATAGTGGAGAGAGAAAATAATTAGAGAGATACTGATAGAGGGAGGAGGGAAGAGAGGGGAGGAAGAAGCAGAGATAGGGAGAGGGGGAGGGAGAGAGAGAGAGAGAGAGATAGAGAGAGAGAGGAGGAGGGAAGAGAGGGGGAGGAAGAAGCAGAGATAGAGAGAGGGGAGGGAGAGAGAGGAAGGAGGAAGAGAGATAATTGGAGAATGAGAGAGAGGAAGAGGGGAGAGAGAATGAGAGATAGTGGAGGAGCGAGATAACATTAGAGAGAATGAGAGAGAGGGAGGAGAGAGAGAGAGAGAGAGATAGAGAGAGAGAGAGAGAGAGAGAGAGAGAGTTGGAGAAAGAGAGATAGAGACAAGAGAGGGACATACACACACATCCTCAGTTTACACAGAGATTGAGAGAACATAAGGTAGATAGAAAACGTGTGTGAAAGAGAGAAGAAGAGAGAAAGAAAAAGTGGCAGAGATCAATGGAGATGAGGGACAATACTCGCGTTAAAACCATCCTGCTAAAAAATCGATGATTGTTTTATAATAGGCATTACGGATACCCCAAGGGGACAATTATCAATTGTTCGTTTTACAGAGGAATAGGCAGATATTGATGTCTTGATTATTAATAACAGAGTGCGCTTTTTTGTGCATTTAAAGGGATACATATTGAAATTTACGGGAAATATTTAAAACTGACAAGCCACACTATGAGCGAAATACTCTTGAAAGACACTCTTGAAGGCAATTACAATTTTTAATGTATTTAAAATATTGTCATAAAACAATTATGCCTCTAATACTAAAGTTTATTTGTCGGTGGTAAAACACGTTACCACATTGGCGTACGAGTATGCTAATAAATATACATGAATATTTATCAATTGGCTTTCGAACTGAAAAATAAAATAAGACACATTTTGAACTTTCTAGTAACTGTTCATTACCAATCTCGACAGTATGTTCATAATACATCGGTCTACACGTCGATATCACACGTAATTATTATCGTTCATTAATTAACAACCTACTTCCCGCCAAAACGTGCCACAATATGCATACATGTATATTCGTAGTCGTCTCCACATGGGACTATCTATCTTAGATTTATGAAGAGAAGCCCATACTACGGTTAGGACTGTTAGTATCGGCCCATATTTCGTTAATTAGGACTGTTAGATTTAGGCCGTGTTTCGTTAACGCTGTTACATTTAGCAAGAGCGGCCCTTTTTCACCAATTTGGACTAATAGATTTAGTAACATCGGCCCATATTTAGTTAATTAGGACTTAGATGTAGGAAGACCGGCCGATGCTTTGTTAACGCTGTTACATTTAGCAGAGCGGTCCATATTACGTTAATTGGGACTGTTAGATTAAGGAATATCGGCCCACATTTCGTTAATTATGACTGTTAGATGTAGGAAGACTCTGTTACATTTAGCAAGAGAGGACCATTTTTACTTAATTGGGACTTTTAGCTTTAGTAACATCTGCCCAGAATTCGTTAATTAAGTCTGTTAGATGTAGGAAGACTCTGTTACATTTAGCAAGAGAGGACCATTCTTCGTTAATTGTGACTGTTAGCTTTAGTAACATCGGCCCATATTTCGTTAATTAAGACCGGCTGTTACATTTAGCAAGAGCGGACCATTTTTCGTTACTTTTGACTGTTAAGATTCAGGAATATCGGCCCATATTTCGTTAATTAGGACTGTTCGATGTAGGAAGACCGGCCCATATTTCGTTAACAATGTTACATTTAGTAAGAGCGGACCATTTTTAGTTAATTGGGACTGTTAGCCTTAGTTTAGTAACATCGGCCCATATTTCGTTAATTAGGACTGTGAGCAGCCCATAGTTTAAGCCTTTTGAATTAATACGAAATGCCGCCAATGTTTGCTAACTGTGTTCCCCTTGGTTCCACAGATCAGTGCTGGAGTGATACCCAGGATCCGGTCGGTAATAGGCCATTACGGAGACTTAGGCAGCAGGACGAGGGGGATTCAACACGATCCTCTTGTTGGCAGGATCGGACTGCCACTCACAAACACCCCGTGTTTGAGCTGCCGTGATTGGCATTAAAGGTCATGCCAGGAACAGATCAGGAACAGATCAGGAACCAAATTCAGAGGAAATAAGTGGGACCTCCTGAACGCATCGGTAGCGGAATTTGGACATGATTACTTGTGTGTACCTGTGTTTAATGGATACCTGCAGTTTTCTATAGATATATAAAGTTGCCTGTCAAAACTACGGGTCTACGGTCATTGGAGACGAACGTGTAAAACTACTGTGACGTATACATATGCATTGCTTCCAGTGAACTCAATCGGAATTTGTATTCCGTTTCAACTATATATTTAATCACCGATGTTTACGTTACGCAACGGAAATATGACTGAAATACACATAGGACTGATCCAGAATAGAAAATCGAGTGCGGACCGGATCTTTCTATTCTGTTTTTAGTACCTTCTAGGATGTACTTCTATGACATCAAATCATACGCAAAGAGCTGCATGCAGGAATAAAGGTGGGAGTGAGTGGAAGTGACGACACGCCGTCGCTTTGACCGCCAAACGCTGGCTACAGTAAAGGATTAAGTCGTAGTATTGATCCAGCCTTCCCATATACTCGCTGTCATGCTCAAACTTTGCTTACAGCACTAGCAAGTTAGACGATGAACTTCACCGGCTCAGCCGGGTCGGGGGAACTGGCTCGTCACCTCGGCGGCACGCTGACGTCGGCCCAGCGTAACGTCACCCACCACCTGTCGGCCTCGGGGAGCTCGCTGCTCCTGATCGAGGACGTGGCCGAGGACCAGATTACCATAGGACGGATACTTATTGGAGTGTCTTTAGCGTGTATCATTCTCTTGACGATCGCCGGAAACGTGCTGGTTTTCGTCGCCGTGATTTCAAACAAAAAACTTCACAGCGTGTCCAACTACTTCATAGTCTCGCTGAGTCTCGCTGACCTTCTCGTGGCCACCATGGTGATGATTCCGGCCACGTTGAACGAGATATTTCAAAAGTGGGTTCTTGGGAACGATTTCTGTTCCATCTGGGCCTCGTTCGATGTGATGTTGTGTAGTGCCTCAATCCTCAACGTGTGCTTGATCAGTTTGGATAGGTATCTGGCGATAATGACTCCGCTAAGGTACAACTCATTGATGACTAATAAACGAGCGTTATTACTACTGTCATCTGCCTGGACTATCGCCATATGCACTTCGTTCGTGCCCATTCAGAACGGCTGGCACAACCCTAGCGTGCCGTCACTGGAGAATTTGACGTTATTCAGCGTTGAGCCGCGATGCATTTTCATAGTGAGTTTTCCTTACGCTCTGAGCGCGTCTACAGTTACGATTCTCCTCCCTATTATTATAGCGTTTGTGTTGTACTACAGAGTGTCCAAAGAAGCCCGTCGACAAGCTTTCTTTGTAGGATCTCTCATAGCTCCCAGTCATGTTCTGCTTGGCAAAGACGTTTCAAACAAGTCACTCAGAGAACCGTTCACCAGAAAGGCGACGGTTACGCTCGGTGTGATCGTAGGAGCGTACGTTGTTACGTGGGCACCGTTCCTAGTGTCAAACATGATAGACGCGTTCTGTAGGTGTGTTCCTCCGCAACTCTTTACTGGATTTGTATGGCTCGGGTACTGCAATAGCTTGATAAACCCTATCATTTACCCCTTATTCATGCGAGACTTCAGGAAGGTATACATAAAACTAATACATAGCTGTTGTCCTCGATTGAAGTTCCTCAAGAAAGCATCAAAGGCAACCATGCGACGATAATAAAGTGTACGGGGAAACTTTTACTTCTGAAGTGGAACTATTACAATAGAAGGAAACGCGCTGTGTTTACTGTTTACTATGGGATATGCGAATGTGAAGTCATATTGCACGGTAGGTTCGATAAGCTCAAGAAGCATGTTGATTATTTGATGACTATTGACGAAGACATTCGTGATCATTAAAGTACTTTCGATCCGGATAACTTAACTTCAATACATCGATGCACATTATTATTAAGCATAGAGATCTTGCTGTGCGGGGAAGTCAAAGACATCGATTCTCTTAATGACTGATCAGTACCTCAAGGCTGAGATTGATTAAAAAGAAATGTGATATGCATGTTAGACGTGTACATTCTCTACAAGTATTTACGTCAAAGTGTAAATTTCCTGTAACTGCGTGTTGTTTGCTCCGATATGAGAATGTCGTTCAGTAAATTCCGAATGTTCATACAGCTACGGGTACTGCTTGATGATGCAAAAGTCAAGCATCTCCTTGACTTTGTTGACCATTTGTGCTAGAGCATATTCCATTAATGTGTCCACCTACACCATGTTTACTGTTATCGTATACATAGTTTGTCATAGGAATTACCGCGCAATCGTTATACGGTATATGCATCCACCCACTCGTTCGTTTTCGATGCATAGTTACCATTGTTTCAGCCAAAGATTACAGGTTAAACATTTGCTAATTGTTCAGAGTGTAACAGTACATACACTTTTCTAAATTGAATAATGTTATGCTATCCTACTCTATCCTAGTGTGTTTTATCTCTCTCCTTTCTCTCTCTCCCCCCCCCCCCCCACACACACACACACACTAGCTCCCTCTCTTTATCCATACTTTTAGCTATCCTCCTTATTGTCTCGCCTGTATCACATCCTCCTCCTCTCTCTCTCTCTCTCTCTCCCTCTATATCTCTCTATCTGTCTCTCTCTCTATCTGTCTCTCTCTCACTCTCGCTCTCTCTCACGCTCTCTCCCCCACACACACGCACAAACACAGAGACACAAACAAACAAACACACACACACACACACACACACACTCTGTCTTCTTTCTTATACCAAAGGATGGATCAAGGGGAAGTCATAGCTAAACTACCGGTATTAGTTAATATATTTCAGCTTAATATTTCTAACGATAAATATATTCTTTTCGGGAGTAACAAAAGTGAAGGAGAGGGTAGGAACTAAGGAACAATGCATGTGGGTCTCGTGTCCATCGTAGTCTTTCAGCAAATACCATGATATTATTATCACAAAATTCTAAAATCAAGGACATGACCTGTGTGCATGCATGACTCAGCGGAATATAACAACGGCATGTCCCTATACACATGCTTGCAGAACTTTGTTATTATTATTGAAACCAAAATATTATCGTTTACACGAATATGTCCCGAACACTTAACGAGATATGCATAAGTTATCTTTATTTTTGCATTAATGGCCTACGATAGGGTCCGTAAGTTGACACGAGATAGCCCGAGATTCATTCAATATCCGGTGACATAAACCGGTCAAACACCTAAATGCGCTACACAGTTGACGATATCCCATAGTGACCCCACATGATAACGTCACGATTCAGACTTCATTCGTAGCAACCGTCGAAAGTTTTCTAGTCACCGGAAATGACCCCGACGAGACTTACTGTCCCTATCACAATCCATTGACATTGTGGACGACATTTTAATTCACATGGAATACGTCTTACTAGTGCAGTACCAACATTATTTTCACTGCACAGTAAATAATTCGATGAAAAGCCTTTACGAGGTAAATTGTATTTAGAAAGGAGCAGTATTGTCATTTCATTCATGCTACCTCAGGTTACCTCCCTTGGCATTCGACTCGCGCTAGGAAAGTGGAAATAAATTCAAGTGTTTTGACTCGGATAAGTACGTTATGGTTAGTATCACGTAAATGTTTCAGATCTTAAATATGTTCACTACAAATATTAGATGTGCAAATATTGATTCAGAATAATATTGGGGTACGGTAAAAAGGGAATAATTAATTTGCTTAGACAAATGTAACTAGTTTCAAGGAAAATTCATTTGCCGATTTTAGGGAAACTGTGATTGTATGCATTTAAGACTTTTAAATATACGCCGTTATGCTAATAAAAAAAAAATAGACAGGTAGGAATGTTCATATTTTGTCCTCCCACCACAAGTATCCACCAACGAGATCTCTGAAGTACCACTTCCGGTGGATGGCATAGCCAATCACCAAGCCCCATTCATTTACCTCACGTACGTTAAAAGTCAATCCAGGCCACCGTTGTTCAAAGACTTGTCATCGAGCTACAATAGTTGTAGCTCCAATTATAGTGGGGACCCGCTACACTTGTGCATGTCAATCGCTAAAATAGTTGTATATTTAGTTGTAGCTTACAAATAGGGCCCTGTTGTTTAGAACAAATGTTTGGGACCCGCTACAAATCAAATGTTAGTCTGGTTGCCCAAACCAATTTTATCTCTATAGTTTTAGCTAATCATCTAAAGTATCGTAGCGATAAGGACTTACATTTGTAGCAGGGCCCTAAAATTTGACTTACAAATTACATCTACAACTGTTCTGGGCAACAGGGCCCATGTTTATCAACTGTTATAGCGATAACACAGTGTATCGTGCATCGGACTCATAACAGTTATGTCTTTGAACAATGGGGGCCCCTTTCATGTAGCTGGATATGCTCTCATCACAGCGTTCAACTTCCGTTTTAAGCGGAAGTGTGTTGTAGTGCTACATACCGCTGCTGGTAGAGTGTTGCTGCATAATCCAAACGTACCATTAACTTCAACATTAGCCATAAATTGCACATTACACCCTGACTAATGTTGAAGTTGCCCCGTGGGTTAATCTTATATTTACACCCGTTTCTACAAAGACAGCTGGTACATGTATATTATTTGTTATAGTTAATGATATTGCTACAGAAATCCATTGCCAATTTGTTCATGCACTCGCACCGGATTTGCAGTTCACGAAATGATCGTACCGGTAGTCTGGGCATACAACCGAGGCTGATGTTATTTCCTGGCCCCGAGATTACAAAACTTTTTGAGTACAATTTCATGGTCAAGCTCATGAACATTTGTGAAAAGAAAGCCTTGAGTTGAGAATGAAATCGTACTCAGAACAGTTTCAGAATCTCGGGGCCTGCTATAGCAAAACATATGGGGCGTACTCCCTGATATATATTACGCACGAATTATTGTACGACTCTTTCGTGAACTGCATGTCGGGCCTGCATTTCACGATTTCACGAAAGGGTCGTAACAATAGTCGAGACGTAAATCAAAATGTATATTACTTTATGCAATAGGAAAATGTCACGCCCCGATTTACTCGCATAATAGAACTTGCATAATAGAACAGTGTTTCACGAAAGGTCGTCGATTACCGGAACGACCATTTCGTGAAACTCGGGTCAACAATAATTTAGCATTAGGATCAGACATGCTATAGGAACAGTGGTGATATTCGTCATATATTTTGTTACAATCATGAACGAATCTGTATCATGGTATCGATGTATACAGAAATCCATAACTTGTGATAGAAAGTCTTTCAGAAAACCAGTACTGTATCATGACCTCCCCCTTGTGCATTGTGTATAAATGTGTTATATTGTGTGTAGCTGTTATTTGTATATATCGAATTTATACAAAGGTTGAAAAGATAGTTAAAGATGAATAAAATATTTGAAGAACAAACTAACCTTGTGATTTTTAAAAGTAATTGTTTTGTATGGATCCCCTAGTCCTGGCATGTCAACCTTGCGTTGGGATTTCGGTGAACAATCTGAAGAGCATGAACTAGTAGGGCCTACTAAAAACTGTTTCGTAACTTTGGGATATTAGACATTAGGTTAGACCCAAACAAATACATAGGACAAATAGTTAGACGTCCTGTTCCAGGATCCTAACAGGATCAGACAGGATCCTGGCATGACACTTTCACCAGGCTCGGGTGTCCTGGTTTAGGTACTGGATACGTTAGGTGTCCTGACCCGGACACCCTTATTTGCTGTTACTTATAAGCTGTTACTTATTTCAAAGATCAATGTGAGTATGGAAGTATAGAGTACTCATCATGCAAACATTATGTTTCTATTTCTATTTCGCAAAAACTGTACAGTACAGCTCCAAAAAGTACTTGCAAGAACAAGAAAACAGGTTTAATAACATTACATTACATCGTTCCCTAGATAGATAGCCATAATACTGTCGTGAACAAATATCAAACTATATATATTGATCTTCTCACTCAAAATAGATCATATATATGATATTGAAATTTCATTTTAATATGTTCATCCGCCCACCCCTAAAACAAATCGATGGCTATGAAGATTAATAATAAAAATAACAAATTGAAAATATAAAATAATAATAATTACAATAACAAAAATGGTTGTAAATAGTATCACTATAAAAATAGGCTAATTCACGTGTTTTGATCATTATCAGATCGTAGACCAAGGAAGAAACGTCCTTGAAGTTGGCCATTATTTCCATTTGACTCGCAGTAATGATGAGTATATTGAATTACGGGAGACAGGTCTTCAGTCATTGTTAAAGTCGCCGTCATATATACCGTAGACAATTTTCACGACACTTTTATGTCATTGGAGATCGCTGGAATATAATATACCTGTTTCCTGTTGAATACTTGTTAAAACGGCGAGTCTAACGTATGTCGTATAGATCAATGTCTCTGTTTATTTCAAAATTAAACTAATAGTAATAACAATAATAATAATAATAATAATTTAAACAGGACTACCACCACCACCACCACTACTATTACTACTGCTACTACTACTACTACTACTACAACTACTATCACTTCTACTACTATTAACTTACTACTACTACTACTACTACTACTACTACTATTGTACATCGATCTATTGAACATGAACTCATTAATACAAAACACATGTAAGGTATTTCTAATACAATTATCGCATTTGAGCATTACCAATGTTAATGCAGTATATTTTCTTGACACAATCTATTCATACACATGCCGATCTTATTTCTCTGTATTGAAATGCCCATTGGGAGACTGAGGCGTTAGCATATTATTCTATGAGCCTGTCTGTGTTTAGAATAGATTGCAGTCCCTGCATCCACAATAAAACGTCCATCGCAAACTCACACGTCGATATCACATGTTATTCTATGTGAAATGTCTATGTATGATAGATGAACGTAGGGACATGGACTATTGAATGTGGCTGATTGAGTGACCTGTCATAGCATATCACATAGCGGTGCATCTTTGTACGGTCTATTTCTATTGCGTTCTCAGAAAGTTGTGAGAATACTGCAGCCACCTACAACAACAACAACAGCAACAACAACAACACCACCACCACCACCGAGCAATTCGGTAAACATGACGGTGTATCCGTGAGCCTATTATTATTACTATTTTATTTTTCAAAATTATTATAATTCTACTACTACTACTACTAACTACAGTCTACTATTAATACTACTACTACTACTACTACTAATAATAATAATAATAACTATTGCAGGGTGAACCCCCCAAAAATGCCACCCATGATAATATCAATCAAGTTCACAATCCTTTGGGTAACAATACCATATCTAGTACACCATACACTGATACATCAGGCCATCCACATACATAATTATCCACATATTGTTTACATCTATATGAATAGCATATCACTAGTATACATGCAGCTATGGATTCTTGCTATTTTTACAAACAATCAAGCACATCTGTGGAAGGAATGTATCTAATTATAACGGAAACGTGATCGATGTCTGGGTTGTAGTCAACGACACGTCTCGTCTTGAAACTACACCATGTACGCAGTAACCTATAATGCACATTGAGCGTTTACATATATGTATACATAGATAACATCCATTTGCAAATTATTCCGTCATGCGTTAGGGGGTCTTTCAAGAATGTCATCAAGAATGTATTTGGGGAGCGACGTTAATATAGGATGTCATAATCCTGTTTTGTTATTGGATTCGATGTCGTTATTTAGTTCTGGTTTGTCAAGTGGTTTGTCTTTTTCACGTGCATGACAATTAATATTGTTATAAATTAAAATCAACAATGAAGAGCATTAATATCTCAAGGTGTTCAACGATTAAATATTGCCCAATTACGGTTCTTATGTTCGTAATCTGCCATTCTAACACCACAACAATTATAAAAACAACAATAAAAACAATCACATATCTACAGATACATTTTTTATTTTATTGGTATTTTGTTTTATAACAGAGCCGCTTTCAAGATTCTTTCACTTAAATATCATCACGACTTGTCAGTTTATGGCAGGAAGGTAACCGCAACGTCCGCAACACCGAATGTTGTAGTAAACCTGAAAGTACCAGCTGATACTGACAGACCAAGTATGATCTACATTGACACGGTACAGGCAACGCATCTTATCATTATCACGCCAGAATAGAAAGGTAAACTTACGCGAACATTGATTTGAGCACGGAACAAAACGTTCAACCATTGCGAAATCACCCACCCCTAGATTCTGCCTAATATATCACGATGCCTGCAGTATATTCTTTTTATGATTTAACGCCGATTTCTACAGTATTTCAATTGACGTGGTGAAGAAATATGCTGGGACAAATCGTAACAACCATATATTATACCATAAAGTGGTAATACTACTACTAATAATAATAATGCATATTTATAACGTGCCTATTCCATGCTCATGGCGCTACATAAAAACAGATAAGGGATTCAGATAAAGTTAGGCATAGTTACATAAGAAAAGATGGGTCTTAAATTTAAATATGACCTAAATCAACACCCCCACCCACCCCAACTCTGATATTTGACTGTAGAAGTATATTATTTTTACTAATTATTTACCCATGCCCTCTAAATTGGTGAGCATCAATCTGAATGGTGACATCATACTGACATCAGTTTTATATGAGCATAGGGCTGGAAAGTAATGGCGGGAGCCTCATTGTGAAACTGACTTCCGGGTACAGGGAGGCTCCTAATAATGA
>JAUTBV010133354.1:0-11966 GCA_032361325.1 Lepetodrilus fucensis | reverse complement strand
TACGTTCACACTTCACTGTGGTACTATGCAGCGAGTCCTGAGCGTAATAAAGTATCCCTGGTGTGAGAGGATGGCACTTAGGGATAATCTTTGTACAAGACGAGCTTTAATAGCATTATTCTTCATTCCATATAATAGTAGGCCTACAAGACAATTTACCAAATAGGAGTATGAATGCATTTCATGTCAAACTATAGTTTCTAATTGGACGTACTCGTAGTTGTTCTTTGTTGCTTCATACAAGGTGATAAACTCATAGTACGTCTTCTCGTCAGTTAGTGTTACCAGTCTAGAACCTTGGCTCTCACAAAACTCCTGAGCTTGATTCCATGTGGCTGTTTTCAAGCTGAAGGTGTACTCCATAGAACTGTTGCTTCCGGTAACTGGAAACGTGTAATGGTGTTCTACGATGTCAAGTATAATGTGCTGATATTTTTTAAATGGCGTTGTGTGTACAACGTTATGTATAGTTCGAGATTCCTCTATACATTACCTGCTGGACATATGAGACTTTTTATGTATATGTCTAGCAGGTAACGTTAGAGGAATCTCGAACTACGTTATGTAATGCTTGTCAAAAACATTTCTGATTTTTGAAAAATGATTTTTAACTTTGTTTGAGAAATTGGCACTACAAAATCATAAATAAAATCGAAAGAAATTGCCACAAAACGTCCTTGAAAATTATTACGCGAGTTTACGAAACTGTAAGTACTATTTCATGCCCAAGCTCAAATTGTATTTGGGGTTTTGTGAAGAAAATAAAAATAAATGGAGTTGAGCATGAAAAGCGTATTAAAAAACATTTCTTAATCTTTGCCAGATCTCTCGCTCTCTTAATAAGACACCTTGTATACTCCACAGCGTCGTCAGCATATTAAGAAAGTTATCCACTATCCACTTATCCACTGCAACGAGAGTGCTATGGTTACTAAGGGATAAGAGAGCTTTGTCAAAGGATACCCCGAACTGTATCCCCTATTGATTCGCTTAAATAAATAACGGAAATTGGAATGGTGTTTGTAGGGACTATTGTTAATGTGGGTGTATATATTAATACCACGTATGAAAATATTGTTTAAAAACATTCCAGAGATGGGGGGACAACTGCCCTCCTTGCACTCGCTGTTAGCTACGGCACTGGCTTCTCCGAAACATAGGCCATAAATGCCTAGTCTATTTGATGATAGAAACGTTTAACATTTCAAGGCAGTATTAGTATTATTCATTAGTGTGGATGGACATTGAGCAAATCTCTCGCTCTCTGAATGTGTGTGTGTGTGTGTGGAGAGTGAAAAGAGCCGCTTCATCTTGTTCTGTTATGGGAGACTTAAACTGGAAGTTGGTGGTTAAATTGAATAGTTTTTATGCTCATTGTTTTCCACTGTGATACTGTATAAGGCTACCATATAACAGAATAGTTTTACTTCCAATGATGTTTTTATTTTACATAACAATATTATAAGATATTAACAAAACCATGAATCATTTTGTACATAGAAGTTCACTTTGTGGAAGAATCTATTGAACACTACGACAAATTTAATAGTGTGGACCAACAACATTTTTCTTCTTAAAAGTTTGACAGTCATATGGTCCACACTATCAAATTATATTGTCAAATTCAATTACAAATTTAACGAATGTTGACAAGTCTCTGGTGGATACAACAGTGCACTGGACTTTGATACAAACGAGCGATATTCACATTAACTCTCCGCATGCAGTGCACACTTGAATTATTCCATCAGGTATTGTCTCCATGCATTGTGTCCACACATCATGGAGTGAACCTCAAATTGACCGGGGATAATCGTCCTAATGGATTCAAGTCCGTTCTCTGGAACTCTCCTGGGAACAGGTAACCGAAGCTGTCGTCCATGTTGGTGCTGTTTGTCCCCTGCTTCAGGTTCCGTAACTCTTGTATCTGCTTGAGTAGTGCCTTGGCTTCTTCCCGTGTCTGAAACATAGACAACAGGTCAGTGAGTGAATATGGAGTTTAACGTCGCGGCGGGAATCTTTCACCCTTTGCGATGATGGACAGGTGAGAGATGGAATATTTCACATGACAGGTCAGAGAAAATGTCTGGTGAAATTAAAGGATAGAGTATGGTCTACCCCTATATATACTGTATTAAAGTATAGTTTCGCCCTGAACTATTATAGTTAAAGTACGAGGACACTTGTGTCTGAGTACTTTAACGTATATAGGGGTAGACCGTACTCTATTGCTATTCTAACATAGCACCAATTTTTTTTAAATGAAAATTAGATGCATCAACCGTCTGTTTACGAATACATAAACTGGGCTCATGACTGTTCCATCAACTGGGAGTTTCACCAGATATGATGTCATGCCACTGTGACGTCGCGTAAAAGCTCGTCAATACTTTATTGTAGATTAAAGCACACTTTTTCCCATTGTTCTCACACAGAACTATGTTAGAAGTTTTCTTTAATGTATTTATTTTAGATATACAGGAAAACCTATGGTGAACACGTTGGTTTCAAGATGTTTTCAGATGCTCTCCTTCTGTCCGTGACAAGAAAGGTCAGTGCCTTACTTTCATGTTTAAAATTGTCATATTGTGCCATTTTTTATTATTTTTATATTTCATGACGTATTCTACCTGAAAGTATGCACATCTGATTTGTTTGTATGTTGGTCAACAGGTTACATTTTCCACATCCCCCCCCCCCCCCATTGACTTTCAATATTTACCATACTTTAATTTATTTTTATATTTTTTATCTTGAGATAAAAATATACAAAACTGAAAAGCCATGATATACCGTAAGTGAAAGACGTGAAATTCATATAAATAATAATGCCAATCAATACGATTTATTTTGAAATCATTTACTTTCACTATGGAGAGTAAATGATTTGTTCATTGTAAAGCGACAAGAAATACAAGACACAATGCAATAGCTGATAATTCATTATTTTGCGGCACGCACCAGGTGAAATTGCCAGACATGGAATTCTTCGTCAACTTTGGAGACTGGCCTCTGGAACAGAAAGCCATCAAGGACAATCCCATCCCCATATTCTCGTGGTGCGGGTCTGAGGACACGCGGGATATTGTCATGCCCACGTATGACATCACGGAGGCAACCATTGAGATGATGTCAAGGTCAGGTCATCCCCTATGTAACTTGGTTCTCAATGAGATACTGAATATTAATAATAATAATAATAATGTTGTCGCCTATAAGTGAGATATTCCCGATGTGACGTAAAGCATTAATTCAATCAATCAAATAACAATGTGCATGTTTATATTATGCCAAATCTGCACACAAAAAGCATACTCATAATGCTACATTATTACTCTGGTCAATTGATCAGTGTGCTGTAGTTTCCATTCTCAACCACTTGGGGATAATAGAACGTAAACATTTAGCTCTTATATTTCTAAAATAATTTCTAGTGACATTTTATGTCGTAGATTGGTATTGTTATGTTAGATGTCTTATTTATACGTTAAGGTTTAATTTAATTTAATGTTGTGAACCATCTAAAGAAAATATATCATGCATGTCACATTAAATCATGTGGAAGGTGTTCGTGGTAAGTTCAAACAAGTGGATCTATTCATGACCGGATTCATTTTATTTTTAAAAGACACCCTTTTCAAATCAAATGTAACTTTTAATGGTTTCATAACACTAGGTGTATCTCAAGTGGATGAGACACACCCCTATTGAAATGACTGTATCCATTATATATAAATATACTAAGGTATATTGCTGTCTTGATGCTTACACTGAGTAAACACTCCTGATGAAAAGCATCAATAGGCAAATGTATGTGTATACGGTAATGAACTATTTTTATTTAATTTTTATCGAGGTTTTATGCTTTGGAAATTATGATTGCAACAGAACTTTTTTTTTATTCTAAGGCAATTTGAAATTGCATTAATGTCAGTCATTCGCTCATCTTGTATTCTTAAATCAAATCCCGCCCCAGGGACGCGGCATCAATGTGCGCAAAAGTTACCTTTCTGACGCAATATTGATAGGATGCAAGTGAGTGGCAATACAGTTGTTATCCTTGGTCTTGTCAGTACCAGCCAGTGCTCGAAGGTTTACTGCAACATTCAGCGCTACAGATTTTGCGGGTTTCCTCATGCCCTAAACTGACAAGTCATGATATTAGTGAAAGATTCTAGAAAGCAACTTTAAACTCCAATTTAAAAATATATGTATTCTTAAAAAGAAGTGTTGTTTTTTCCCATCTCTCCAAATAGTAGTATGTACTTTGATGATTTATGAACATCTATTACAAAATTAATTAGTTGTACTTAAGATTCAGTTTCAAAAACATCTTTGCACCATAGTCCACCATAACTTGACACAAGATTCCTTCAAAATACAGTTACATTAACTGGTCAAGCATCAAAATATGCTACACAGCTGACAATCTTCCATTGTAACATCACATTTAAATGCCACGATGCAGATGTCATTCATAGCAATTGCCACAAGCCTTGCCCATAGTTCGTAAACATTATTGCATGGTTGCCAGCAAGGCTTGTGGCAACTGCAATAATGTTTACGAACTATGGTCTACAGATATTTTTGTAATCTACATTCGTTGAAATGTGTGTTTTTTTATCAAAGCTTATAGTTCCATTTTCAAACCATGCCAAATTATTGGTAATTCTAAAAATAGACCTGACCCTGTAATTATGAAACTTTTTGAATACGATTTCATGCTCAAGCTTAGAATTTACATGAAGTTTTACGATGAAAACTTTGAGTTGAGCATGGAATCGTACTCAGAAAAGTTTCGTAATCTCGGGCCCTGACCTACTTATGTGTCCAGTTCAGTTATCAACTTTCGTATCGGGTCTGTTCTGCAGAGTGACACTGGACATCTTCTCGGTCCAGGCCAACACAGGCCCTAGGTGGGAGGACAAGGCCAACGTGTCATTGTGGAGGGGGAGGGACAGTCGCGAGGAGCGGCTCAAGCTGGTGGAGATGTCGCGGAAACACCCGGACAAGATCAACGCCTCGCTCACAAACATGTTCTTCTTCCCTAAAGACGAGGAGAAGTACGGGAAACTCGTCAAGTCCATGTCCTTCTTTGATTTCTTTAAGGTAAGGAAGAGAAATTCGGCAAATTCTATGAATTCTCTCTCTCTCTCTCTTTCCTCTCTCTCTCTCCTCTCTCTCTCTCTCCTCTCTCTCTCTCTCTCCTCTCTCTCTCTCTCTCCTCTCTCTCTCTCTAATAGTAGTTTTTGTTTGTTCTGTTTGTAATTTTTACCACTAATCCTCTCCTTGCTGGATTAGGCACAAGCACTGCTCGTTGGGGTGGGGCATCTCCAATTGCCTTCAGCATGGAAAGGATTAATTAATGTTACCAAGAAAATATTTGGGATTTTCATTGTAAAAGAATATTTGATGAATGCATAAGCATGTATTATGACATCATTGAAAATAAATATGAAGAAGTTGAATATTGTGGGTTGTTTTATTGAAGAGACAGAAGCTTGTATTCATAACATGATAGTGTATTACATGTAATCTAATCTCTTTGTCATGACTGTCTTCTCACAATACTCATTTAACTTGATTCACTGTATATCAAATTCATTTAGAAAATATTAGGAAAATATTAATCAAATCAATATAATTTTCTTGCAAAAGTAGGTACAAAGAATTTCTTTTAATTTGCTAATGTTTTTTTATTTTATTTTTATTTCAGCACAAGTACCAGTTGAATATTGATGGCACTGTAGCAGCGTATCGCCTGCCGTACCTACTGGGAGGCGATTCAGTCGTCTTCAAGCAGGTCTCTCCATACTACGAGCACTTCTACCACAGTCTGGAACCGTTCGTACACTACATTCCTATCAAGCGAGATCTCAGTGACCTCATGGAGAAGATAGACTGGGCTCTGGGGCATGATAAGGAGGTACAAATAATTAGAGAATAACCCACTCGATACGATTGATTACGGAAAATATGTCATATGACATATTTTCCGTAATCAATCGTATCGAGTGGGTTATTCTCTAATTATTTGTACCTCCTTATCATGCCCCAGAGCCCAGTCTATCTTCTCCATGAGGTCACTGAGATCTCGCTTGATAGGAATGTAGTGTACGAACGGTTCCAGACTGTGGTAGAAGTGCTCGTAGTATGGAGAGACCTGCTTGAAGACGACTGAATCGCCTCCCAGTAGGTACGGCAGGCGATACGCTGCTACAGTGCCATCAATATTCAACTGGTACTTGTGCTGAAATAAAAATAAAATAAAAAAACATTAGCAAATTAAAAGAAATTCTTTGTACCTACTTTTGCAAGAAAATTATATTGATTTGATTAATATTTTCCTAATATTTTCTAAATGAATTTGATATACAGTGAATCAAGTTAAATGAGTATTGTGAGAAGACAGTCATGACAAAGAGATTAGATTACATGTAATACACTATCATGTTATGAATACAAGCTTCTGTCTCTTCAATAAAACAACCCACAATATTCAACTTCTTCATATTTATTTTCAATGATGTCATAATACATGCTTATGCATTCATCAAATATTCTTTTACAATGAAAATCCCAAATATTTTCTTGGTAACATTAATTAATCCTTTCCATGCTGAAGGCAATTGGAGATGCCCCACCCCAACGAGCAGTGCTTGTGCCTAATCCAGCAAGGAGAGGATTAGTGGTAAAAATTACAAACAGAACAAACAAAAACTACTATTAGAGAGAGAGAGAGGAGAGAGAGAGAGAGAGGAGAGAGAGAGAGAGAGGAGAGAGAGAGAGAGGAGAGAGAGAGAGGAAAGAGAGAGAGAGAGAGAATTCATAGAATTTGCCGAATTTCTCTTCCTTACCTTAAAGAAATCAAAGAAGGACATGGACTTGACGAGTTTCCCGTACTTCTCCTCGTCTTTAGGGAAGAAGAACATGTTTGTGAGCGAGGCGTTGATCTTGTCCGGGTGTTTCCGCGACATCTCCACCAGCTTGAGCCGCTCCTCGCGACTGTCCCTCCCCCTCCACAATGACACGTTGGCCTTGTCCTCCCACCTAGGGCCTGTGTTGGCCTGGACCGAGAAGATGTCCAGTGTCACTCTGCAGAACAGACCCGATACGAAAGTTGATAACTGAACTGGACACATAAGTAGGTCAGGGCCCGAGATTACGAAACTTTTCTGAGTACGATTCCATGCTCAACTCAAAGTTTTCATCGTAAAACTTCATGTAAATTCTAAGCTTGAGCATGAAATCGTATTCAAAAAGTTTCATAATTACAGGGTCAGGTCTATTTTTAGAATTACCAATAATTTGGCATGGTTTGAAAATGGAACTATAAGCTTTGATAAAAAAACACACATTTCAACGAATGTAGATTACAAAAATATCTGTAGACCATAGTTCGTAAACATTATTGCAGTTGCCACAAGCCTTGCTGGCAACCATGCAATAATGTTTACGAACTATGGGCAAGGCTTGTGGCAATTGCTATGAATGACATCTGCATCGTGGCATTTAAATGTGATGTTACAATGGAAGATTGTCAGCTGTGTAGCATATTTTGATGCTTGACCAGTTAATGTAACTGTATTTTGAAGGAATCTTGTGTCAAGTTATGGTGGACTATGGTGCAAAGATGTTTTTGAAACTGAATCTTAAGTACAACTAATTAATTTTGTAATAGATGTTCATAAATCATCAAAGTACATACTACTATTTGGAGAGATGGGAAAAAACAACACTTCTTTTTAAGAATACATATATTTTTAAATTGGAGTTTAAAGTTGCTTTCTAGAATCTTTCACTAATATCATGACTTGTCAGTTTAGGGCATGAGGAAACCCGCAAAATCTGTAGCGCTGAATGTTGCAGTAAACCTTCGAGCACTGGCTGGTACTGACAAGACCAAGGATAACAACTGTATTGCCACTCACTTGCATCCTATCAATATTGCGTCAGAAAGGTAACTTTTGCGCACATTGATGCCGCGTCCCTGGGGCGGGATTTGATTTAAGAATACAAGATGAGCGAATGACTGACATTAATGCAATTTCAAATTGCCTTAGAATAAAAAAAAAGTTCTGTTGCAATCATAATTTCCAAAGCATAAAACCTCGATAAAAATTAAATAAAAATAGTTCATTACCGTATACACATACATTTGCCTATTGATGCTTTTCATCAGGAGTGTTTACTCAGTGTAAGCATCAAGACAGCAATATACCTTAGTATATTTATATATAATGGATACAGTCATTTCAATAGGGGTGTGTCTCATCCACTTGAGATACACCTAGTGTTATGAAACCATTAAAAGTTACATTTGATTTGAAAAGGGTGTCTTTTAAAAATAAAATGAATCCGGTCATGAATAGATCCACTTGTTTGAACTTACCACGAACACCTTCCACATGATTTAATGTGACATGCATGATATATTTTCTTTAGATGGTTCACAACATTAAATTAAATTAAACCTTAACGTATAAATAAGACATCTAACATAACAATACCAATCTACGACATAAAATGTCACTAGAAATTATTTTAGAAATATAAGAGCTAAATGTTTACGTTCTATTATCCCCAAGTGGTTGAGAATGGAAACTACAGCACACTGATCAATTGACCAGAGTAATAATGTAGCATTATGAGTATGCTTTTTGTGTGCAGATTTGGCATAATATAAACATGCACATTGTTATTTGATTGATTGAATTAATGCTTTACGTCACATCGGGAATATCTCACTTATAGGCGACAACATTATTATTATTATTATTAATATTCAGTATCTCATTGAGAACCAAGTTACATAGGGGATGACCTGACCTTGACATCATCTCAATGGTTGCCTCCGTGATGTCATACGTGGGCATGACAATATCCCGCGTGTCCTCAGACCCGCACCACGAGAATATGGGGATGGGATTGTCCTTGATGGCTTTCTGTTCCAGAGGCCAGTCTCCAAAGTTGACGAAGAATTCCATGTCTGGCAATTTCACCTGGTGCGTGCCGCAAAATAATGAATTATCAGCTATTGCATTGTGTCTTGTATTTCTTGTCGCTTTACAATGAACAAATCATTTACTCTCCATAGTGAAAGTAAATGATTTCAAAATAAATCGTATTGATTGGCATTATTATTTATATGAATTTCACGTCTTTCACTTACGGTATATCATGGCTTTTCAGTTTTGTATATTTTTATCTCAAGATAAAAAATATAAAAATAAATTAAAGTATGGTAAATATTGAAAGTCAATGGGGGGGGGGGGGGATGTGGAAAATGTAACCTGTTGACCAACATACAAACAAATCAGATGTGCATACTTTCAGGTAGAATACGTCATGAAATATAAAAATAATAAAAAATGGCACAATATGACAATTTTAAACATGAAAGTAAGGCACTGACCTTTCTTGTCACGGACAGAAGGAGAGCATCTGAAAACATCTTGAAACCAACGTGTTCACCATAGGTTTTCCTGTATATCTAAAATAAATACATTAAAGAAAACTTCTAACATAGTTCTGTGTGAGAACAATGGGAAAAAGTGTGCTTTAATCTACAATAAAGTATTGACGAGCTTTTACGCGACGTCACAGTGGCATGACATCATATCTGGTGAAACTCCCAGTTGATGGAACAGTCATGAGCCCAGTTTATGTATTCGTAAACAGACGGTTGATGCATCTAATTTTCATTTAAAAAAAATTGGTGCTATGTTAGAATAGCAATAGAGTACGGTCTACCCCTATATACGTTAAAGTACTCAGACACAAGTGTCCTCGTACTTTAACTATAATAGTTCAGGGCGAAACTATACTTTAATACAGTATATATAGGGGTAGACCATACTCTATCCTTTAATTTCACCAGACATTTTCTCTGACCTGTCATGTGAAATATTCCATCTCTCACCTGTCCATCATCGCAAAGGGTGAAAGATTCCCGCCGCGACGTTAAACTCCATATTCACTCACTGACCTGTTGTCTATGTTTCAGACACGGGAAGAAGCCAAGGCACTACTCAAGCAGATACAAGAGTTACGGAACCTGAAGCAGGGGACAAACAGCACCAACATGGACGACAGCTTCGGTTACCTGTTCCCAGGAGAGTTCCAGAGAACGGACTTGAATCCATTAGGACGATTATCCCCGGTCAATTTGAGGTTCACTCCATGATGTGTGGACACAATGCATGGAGACAATACCTGATGGAATAATTCAAGTGTGCACTGCATGCGGAGAGTTAATGTGAATATCGCTCGTTTGTATCAAAGTCCAGTGCACTGTTGTATCCACCAGAGACTTGTCAACATTCGTTAAATTTGTAATTGAATTTGACAATATAATTTGATAGTGTGGACCATATGACTGTCAAACTTTTAAGAAGAAAAATGTTGTTGGTCCACACTATTAAATTTGTCGTAGTGTTCAATAGATTCTTCCACAAAGTGAACTTCTATGTACAAAATGATTCATGGTTTTGTTAATATCTTATAATATTGTTATGTAAAATAAAAACATCATTGGAAGTAAAACTATTCTGTTATATGGTAGCCTTATACAGTATCACAGTGGAAAACAATGAGCATAAAAACTATTCAATTTAACCACCAACTTCCAGTTTAAGTCTCCCATAACAGAACAAGATGAAGCGGCTCTTTTCACTCTCCACACACACACACACACATTCAGAGAGCGAGAGATTTGCTCAATGTCCATCCACACTAATGAATAATACTAATACTGCCTTGAAATGTTAAACGTTTCTATCATCAAATAGACTAGGCATTTATGGCCTATGTTTCGGAGAAGCCAGTGCCGTAGCTAACAGCGAGTGCAAGGAGGGCAGTTGTCCCCCCATCTCTGGAATGTTTTTAAACAATATTTTCATACGTGGTATTAATATATACACCCACATTAACAATAGTCCCTACAAACACCATTCCAATTTCCGTTATTTATTTAAGCGAATCAATAGGGGATACAGTTCGGGGTATCCTTTGACAAAGCTCTCTTATCCCTTAGTAACCATAGCACTCTCGTTGCAGTGGATAAGTGGATAGTGGATAACTTTCTTAATATGCTGACGACGCTGTGGAGTATACAAGGTGTCTTATTAAGAGAGCGAGAGATCTGGCAAAGATTAAGAAATGTTTTTTAATACGCTTTTCATGCTCAACTCCATTTATTTTTATTTTCTTCACAAAACCCCAAATACAATTTGAGCTTGGGCATGAAATAGTACTTACAGTTTCGTAAACTCGCGTAATAATTTTCAAGGACGTTTTGTGGCAATTTCTTTCGATTTTATTTATGATTTTGTAGTGCCAATTTCTCAAACAAAGTTAAAAATCATTTTTCAAAAATCAGAAATGTTTTTGACAAGCATTACATAACGTAGTTCGAGATTCCTCTAACGTTACCTGCTAGACATATACATAAAAAGTCTCATATGTCCAGCAGGTAATGTATAGAGGAATCTCGAACTATACATAACGTTGTACACACAACGCCATTTAAAAAATATCAGCACATTATACTTGACATCGTAGAACACCATTACACGTTTCCAGTTACCGGAAGCAACAGTTCTATGGAGTACACCTTCAGCTTGAAAACAGCCACATGGAATCAAGCTCAGGAGTTTTGTGAGAGCCAAGGTTCTAGACTGGTAACACTAACTGACGAGAAGACGTACTATGAGTTTATCACCTTGTATGAAGCAACAAAGAACAACTACGAGTACGTCCAATTAGAAACTATAGTTTGACATGAAATGCATTCATACTCCTATTTGGTAAATTGTCTTGTAGGCCTACTATTATATGGAATGAAGAATAATGCTATTAAAGCTCGTCTTGTACAAAGATTATCCCTAAGTGCCATCCTCTCACACCAGGGATACTTTATTACGCTCAGGACTCGCTGCATAGTACCACAGTGAAGTGTGAACGTA
>JAUTBV010133343.1:0-11968 GCA_032361325.1 Lepetodrilus fucensis | reverse complement strand
TGAGACACCGCGGACAACATCCTCTCCTCCAGTCGGTTGAACTCGTCGAAGCAGCCCCACGCCCCCACCTGACACAGACCCACGAAGATACGACCCATAGCCTGGGGAACAGAACATCAGGTCAGTGAAACAGAACATGAGAAAATAGTAAAACAGAAGATAAGTAACCATCAAGGATCAGTGAAAACGATCAGGAAAATAGATTGTGAAACATAACATAAGTAAAACAGAAGATCAGTAATATATCAGCAAAATAGAATAAAAGCAAAATACATGGTTAAATAACAACTTCTTACAATATTTGAGTAATTATTTTCAAACTGAGACAGCAAAGAAGTAGATATTTGACATTTATTATTTGTGTGAACATACCTGGAAGTAGATATTTGACATCTATTATTTGTGTGAACATACCTGGAAGTCAAATGTTTCGTCACAGTTGAAGACCAGCACAAATCTACCCAGCTGGTTTCCTAGAGCCTTCACTGACTCTGTCTTGCCAGTACCAGCAGGACCTAGAAACAACAAACTCTCCCTTTAATTATAATATATTATGTTATGTTATGAACGATGTCATGCTGTTGAGAACTGCTTGCTTGACTTAAGGTTTTTAGATGCTTTCTTTAAAGATATTTTCGCTCATAGTACAGCAAGAGTGAGCCATATGAAGTCATGAATGACATCCAGAATTTGTAGGAAGCCACGAAGGACACAGACTTCATAGGAAGCCACAAATGACATGAAGAGTCCATAGGAAGCCACAAAGTGAGTGAGTGAATATGGAGTTTAATGTCTCTGCAGGAATCTTTCACCCATTTGCGACGAGAAGTCAAAAAGGACATGAAGAGTCCATAGGAAGCCACACAGGACATCAAGAGTCCATAGGAAGCCACAAAGGACATGAAGAGTCCATAGGAAGCCACAAAGGACAACAAGAGTCCATGAGAAGCTGGCTTACCGAACGGCGATCCTCCCAGCCTGGCCTCCAGGGCTTGCGTCATGGTCAGGTAGCACCGGTCGGTCAGCGGGGTCTGGACCAGCTTGTCCTGCACACCCAGGTACTCGAAGCCGTAGTTGAACTTGGCGTTGGCCATCTGGATGGACAGCTGCTGGAGGACCTCCGGGTTCTTGGGGTCAAAGTAGAACCTCATCTGACACAGCCAGTCGAAGGACTTGGGCGAGTTGACGTTGTGCTTCACCAGCATACGTGTGATGTCTCTTTGGTGAACCAGCTCAGTGATCTGAAGAGAAATTGTGGAGGGGTTTAATTCAGGGTTTAGAGAAACTTTCAAGATTATTTTGCTCATATTATCATTGTCTTGTGGACAATGAGTGAGTGAATATGGAGTTTAACTTTGTGGACAACGTCATCGGACAATCTTGTGAATTTAAGAATAATTGACTTGCTCTTTCTTTTTATTATTATTGGGAGGAGATGGTAATGTTTGAATTAGGATCTAGATAGCTGTTTTCAACATACATTTCAACAGAATAAGAAAAGAAAAGAAATGGTGTATGTGTGTGTGTGCGTGTGGAGGTCAAACATCTGTATATTTAATTCAGATAGCATTAATTTAGCTATGTTGGTATCAAAATCAACTGATAAATAAATCCCTACTTTTCTTTAAATCGCATTTTTGTTGGTAATTAATAATTCTTTTAAACAATTACAAATAAAAGAATTGAAACACCTTAAATACACCCCTCCTTTTTTTTAGTGTGTATTGCATATACACAGCACATTCAGCAGTAAGTTCTACAATGCTACGATATTTCTATTTAACTTCCTCACCAAGCTCTCCAGTTTCTTCCTGCGGACAGGAGGCTGTTCATGCAGCACGCAGTCCGCCAGCACGTTGAGAGTGGACTCCACCGACGTCAGTACGGCTTTGAGTGGCGTCAAGTCTGGCTTGCTGGCGATGGATTGCAGGGCGTTCTCAACACTCTCCGACCACGAGATCTGAGCCGACAGCACGATCAGCTGGGCCTGAAAGGAACGAGGAAACATTCACCGTAAATAATTTAATTTTTGATTTTTTTTAGGAATTGGGATTTAGAACTGCTTTCAAAATACTTTCACTTATATCATGGATTATAAGTTTAGATTAGGGCATAAGGAAACCTGCATCTTCAGTAGAGTTGAATTTTACAGTACTGACAAGACTTATATCACAGCTTGTCAGTTTGGGGCAGGATGAAACCCACAACATCCGTAGCGTTGATTTTTTGCAGTAAACCTGCAAGCACCGACTGGTATCAGACAAATATTATCAGACTGGTATTACTGCATTGCCATGGTCCTGACAGAACTTCGTATCACTATTGAAAGGTAACTTGATTCCAGGCTCCTGGGATAGGATTTGAACCTAGGCCTTTTGGCTCGAAAGGCTAACGTTCTAACCACTGCGCTACCACCTGTTCCTACAGTACTATTTACAAATGTATTATTGTACTAATAATGTGCATTTCTCGGCTAGAATGACAATTCCGCTCACCTGGAACTTGTCCACCCATTCCAGATACTGCGCGGGATCGATCTTCCCGGACTTGAAGGCTGCGACATCGCCCACGGAGACTGCCAGGTTCTTGGCCAGCGTCACTCTCATCTCTTTCTCCGTCAACGTCAGCCACTCGTTGATCTTAGGATGTTGCGCAATGGACACAGGAGTGACGAAAATAACCTGAAAAATATCATAAAATGTTGTTAAATCTTTAAAAGAAAATGGTATTTTTTTCTCATATTAATAGTTTTATTTGGTGTAAATTCAGAGAATTGTTTGTTTGACTTTGGTTGCTGTATGATTTTAGTATTCCTACTCCATTCAAAAATAATAGTAATATAATAATGATGGCGATAAACACCGTAAAGGCAGGTCATACACTCCACCATTGCTTAGGTTAGCATTACAGTTACCAATAACAGTTATACTATATGACACAGGAGAGACCAGGTTTGTTGTCCGATGTGCTCCCAACCAAAGCTGTCCCTTTCCCTTAAATTCACAGAAATATTATTTTCGTAAAAATTTGCAAATTTCAATTTTGTGACAATCGCACCTCTTCTCCCTCCTTGGACGTCAGCCCTGTGACTTGAGACTCGTCGTCGCTAAGCAAGATGGACGCCACGCCTGCGAACATCTTCTTGAAGTGCTTCTGTAGTCGAGGGATGTTCTTGCTGTTGCCGATAATCTCCAGCAAATCTTCATCTCCGACAAAGTAGAACCTGGAAAAACAAGGGTGTGTGTGTGAATTGGGGTTTAGAGCCACTTTCAATATTCTTTCACTTGTATCACGGCTTGTCAGTTTAGGTCATGAAGAAACCTGCAACATCCGTAGTGTTGAACGTTGCAGTAAACCTGCGAGCACAGGCTGGTACTGACAAGACCAAGGATGATAACTGCATTGCCACGGGGCGGGATTTGAACCTGGAACCTTTGGCTCCGAAGTCCAACATTCTACCACTGTGCTACCACCCACCCCTATTCTTTTACTTGGATCACAGTGAATAGGGTGAATATCGCAGTAAACCTGCGAACATTGATGCTCGGCTCCCAGGACGGACTCTAGATTAAGTGAGTGAATTGCTGTGAGAATCTTTCCCTTATCAGAATACAGAAGTCATAAAACTGTTTAAAGTACGATTTCATATCCCGACTAAAAGTTTTGTTCACAAATCCTCATGCCAAATATAATCATGCTCAAAAATGTTTTGTAACCTTGAGGACAGAGATAATGGACGCACTACATATTGATGGCTGACTACACGACATACTGATCTCCGAGGATCGTACCTGGGGAAAGACGCTCGCTCCCTCTCCAGGTATTCTCCGAGAGCCTTCTGGATCTTTCCCAGCATGTCGGCCAGTCTCTCCAACTGTCGCTGGACGTTGGCGATGTTTAGGACGTCCATCACCAGCGGAGACTTCGTCACCTTCTTCATCAGAGCAAGGAACTCTGTGCTTACTCTGAAAGTGTAGAAAAATGTTTATTAATGTTTGAAGAATAATTTTAAAATAATACAAATTATTTGCAAACTCTTAATGTTTAAATTATTAATTTTTAAAAATTCTTTATTTAAAAAAATATATTTAAAAAATAACAATTGCAAAACAATCTATGTTTAAAAATAATAATAACAAATTTGTAAAGTTAAAGTATGGAAAACATCTTAATGTTCAATTATAAACTGTGCTTATATTTCTTATGATGAAGGCTACACTATAGACCCACATGTATATTACATTGTGTGGGAAATTTCCTCAAAGAAATGACAAAAGGTTTGGGTTTGTGATTCAGGGAAAACACAGTTCTTATATTTCTCGGGCATGGCAACAGACCATTGTAATTTCAGCAGAAAACAAGCCAGGGGTCTGAGGTCTGCAGCCCCCAAGCCACATCCAGTGCAAGTAAATTAACCCCTGGAGAAATAAATTGGTGGATTTCTGAAAATTGGCATGCCTGATTTCTTCCGACAAAGATGTTAAACTCAAGATCTCAAAAGCGTGTGATTTATCGAGCGATTTATTGTTTTACCTCGCAGCAGAAATCATTCAGCCGTATCTCTAAAAAAAACTGCCCAAGCCACATCCAGTGCAAATAAATTGATCCATGTACAAATAATTCCGTGGATTTCTGAAACTTTCCGACAAAAGACTACATACCCCTGGAATCTGGACGTCTCCACAGGCAGCAGGTGCTTGATGTCGGCACTCCCTGTGAAGATACCCTCTAGGTACACCCAGCGTCTCTGTACGTCGATCCACACGTCAAACAAACCGTTGATTCGGTTCAGCTTGTCCTCCCAAGCTATGGCGTCGTCCTCAAATTGCTGAAAATATTAAAATATTCCAGAGGTCATAGTCAATTTTTATTAGAAGTTTTCAAATTTCAACTTTACATTCAAAATATAAATTATCACAAGAAAAATTACAATTACATTTTGGGAAATGCTTTTCTTTTCAGTGTACATTTTACAACATTTTACATTAAATTTCTCGCAATTCTAAAATGAAAATCAAAATAATTCTAAATTAAAACTATGAAAGAATACATTTTGAGAAACCAGTAGTGCCTTTCAGTGTAAATTTCACGCTAAAAATTTACAAATAAAATTTAAAAGCAGAATTGTAGTGCAATGTTTGATATTTAAATAAACGACTTACCCTGAAATATGGCGATAGCTTCATGGCTGTTACGCTGTTGATGTGCTCCTTGACCTTTGTGAAGAGGTCGTCCCATCCTCTGATCAGGCGACACTTGTTCTGGTAGTTGATCAGCTCCAGTTCGTAGCTTCTCCAAACTTCGCTCACCTAAAATAAAATTATCGAATTATGACTCTCGTAGAACTACGACTACTGAATGGAAGAGGACCATGAATTGTTGACATTGATTATATGCGCATTAATATTTTTGATATTTGTTTTTTGAATTGGGGTTTAGTCGCTTTCTAGAATCTTTCAGTTAGCCTTCTCCCTGCTGAATAAAATCAGTGTTCTATTTCTGCATGCGATCGAGCAACTTAAGTCGCCTTCAGCAGGGAGAGGGTTAAAATGTTTTCTCGTTACCTGTTTCAGGAACTCCTCCAGCGCCATCTCTCCCTGCGCGACGATGATGACGTCGCGGACGATGGGCTCGTGCTTCTGGAGGTCGATGTCCCAGACGTGTCCGAGGGTGAGCTCGGACAGCACCCAGTTGACGCCGAGTCTCTTCATCAGCTGCTTCCAATGCCGCTCCTTCAGCGCCTCAGACTTCAGCTCCACGATCAGCACATTGACCTTGGCATAGCTCTGCAGTGTCTTCTTCACGTGCTCGTACGACCCGTACGCGCGCAGTCGGGCCGGCAGCTCCTTCATCTGGTTGAGTAGGCCGTCCAGGGCTTGACGCAGCTGTGGGAGGAGTGAGAAAGAAACATTAGGAAATATTAAATCTTGAAAAATACTAAAAAGAAATAAGGCAAATATTTTGTGGGAATCTTGCTACCAAATTCATTAAAATATAAAAATATTAAAAAATGTTGTTGTTGGCACAGACTTTCCTGGGTGCCAATGACAGCCACAGCAGTAAACGAGTGAGCTATAGATTTACGTCACAGCAGGAATAATTAAAAAAAATAAAAAAATAAAAAAATATAAATCCTGTTGGCACGGATCTTCATGGGTGCCACGGCAGTGAATGAGTTAGTTATAGTTCTATAGTGCGAATCATTTTAAATAAAAAAATAATGATTCTGTGGACACCGACCTTCCTGGGTGCCACAGACAGCCATGGTTTCTCCTTCAGCTCGTCTATCTGCTCCCAGATTTTGGCCAGCTCCGACCAGACGCCCTTCAAGTCCTGGAGCTCCTCCAAAGCCACCTGCACACGCTCCTGACTCGGGCTGATGTGACCTGACAACAGTGAACACGCGAGTTATAGTTTTACGTCACAGCCGGAACCTTTCACAAGTTGTTGATTTGAGATTTAAAGCCACTTTCAAGATTATTTTACACACATCATGGCTTGCATGCATATGTACTTCTTGATATTTTTGTAATGGGGTTCACAGTTGCCTTCAAGATTCTTTAATTTACATTACGACTTGTCAGTTTAGGGCAGGAGGAAATCTGCGAGCATCTTGTACAAGTCTGAATTTGCACTAGTTTCTATAGTGCTAGCTTACTTGGAATATCACATTCGGCAGATAGAACATGGATAAACCTACTCAGACACAGTATACCAACTCAGAGTCGACCAGTCCTTGTTTTACCCCTTTAATGCTGAGTGCCAAGCAGGGAAACAACAAGTACCAGCTTTTAACATCTTGCTATTTAAATACATTGAAATGTACATGTATTACTGTATATGGGCCAGTGGCCTTACATGCAATTAAGAATTGAATTGAATTGAACATCTTTTGGTATGATGCGACCGGGGAGTGAACCTGCGACCTTCCGCACTTCGGGCAGACGCTCTAACCATTACGCCATGGCGTGAGTTATAGTTTTATACTATGGCTGGAATCTGTTATCAATCCTGATGTAATCTGCCGACGGTGAATGAGCAAGTTATAGTTTTATGTCACAGTGGTAATCTTTCACCCATAACCAACCATCCTGCAGACAGAAAAAAAAAAAAGACAGCTACCTGGTTCAGCAAGTTCCAGTGCTTCTTTGGCTTTAGCCACGTTGTCTCTCTCTTCCTTCAGCCGACCGAACTTGCCCTCGAAGATCATCAAGGCCTTCAGCGCTTCATCTGGTCTCAGCTCTCCCTGTCAACAAACAGTTCCATTTGTCTCACATCTACTACTTTCTGGTCATTGTGTTGCTATTTGCCCTATTCTCTTAAGCTGGATTCATACTTTTAACAGTGTTATACAGTGCAACACACTTATTGGTGTAGCTTCCCCAAAACACTCCCCCAGGAAGCTCAATCTAGAGTGTTTGGGGACTGCTACACCGGTAAGCGTGTGCTAGCGAGTTGCGCCGTGTTACGCCGTTAAACGTATGAATCCAGCTTTTACGGTCGCAGTTCCTAGCCCGCACGCGTCTTCTGCATACATACACACACCTACCCGTTTAATTTATTGTTATTGTTCGATATGAACACGTCAGCCCTGTATAGGAACACACGATGCGGAAACTTCAAGTCAGTACACGACTAAACGCGTACGTGCGTTCAATTAACATAAAAATCGACGGCATAGCGGTACATCTTAAAGTAATTATTTGGTAATAGTACCCGTCGGCAGATATTAAGCAGGGCACGAAATTGTCAGTGGGTTTTAAAGGCCGTTTTGCAATCACTGTTTTTTTTGTGCGTATGCGAACAAAGAAGATAGGACCGCTTCATATTGTTTGTCTTTTATTGCTTATTAATCATATTCATGGTGAGCGTGCGGATTTTGTACAATACCACCGGAATATATTGGCCTTATTCAACCATCCTAGGGCTTATATCGAATGGGCATCACTAGTTCAAAGACCGCCAATAACTGCATCGGAATGTAGTAGGGTATAGGCCTACTGAATTGAGAGAGGGAGAAACGGAAAGAGATATACATACAGGCGAAGTGGGTCTGTGTGTGTGTGTGTGTGTGAGAGAGAGAGAGAGAGAGAGAGAGAGAGAGCGCGAGAGAGAGAGAGGGAGAGAGAGAGAGAAAGAGAGAGAGAGAATATAGAGACGGGGAGAAAAGGAGAAAAATTAGAGATATAGGCCTATACATAGGGCCAGACGGAGTAGGTCTCAAAGAAAGAGGAAAAGTAGATGTAGATCGAGAAAGAGAGACGGAGAGAGAGACTGAGAGAGAGAGACTGAGAGAGAGAGAGAGAGACGGAGAGAGAGAGACGGATTGAAAGATAGGTGGGGTGGGTGGACATAGATAGGGGTACTAACTTACATTCAGTATATACACAACCACACATTACAGTATATCGATACTTCATGAATGTATATATGCCGCTACATCTCTTCTTCCCGCGCACTGCCGATAGCTATACAGCAAGACCACCTATGGTGTGTCTAGGTAACCACTATACTATACCTATCGCTTAATGGAACCACGAACCTTCTCAAACATCAGTGGGAGAGTATACTATCAGCTTTGAAGTAAGACGGTCACGTGGTGCATTCACAAGCAGCTCCAATGGTTAAAAAACTAAAAGAACCGTGTGGAATCAAAACTTGTATTAGAGTATACCTTGTTCTCGAGCACTATACAAGTATGTGCTCCTACTACTACCAGATCGAATTGTATTGTAATATAGGTGTCCAGGTTTTGTTTCCTGCTGCAAGAATTAACTCATCACAGTGACGTAAACTCGTAACATTGTATTTCGATATCGGCGCCACCTGTCCTAAACCAATTCAAGTGTTGATTAAAACACATTCCCAGTGGTTGTAAGAAGTAATGTCAGTGCACGTAGCTGCACGTTGCACATCCTCAACGTATACCAACTGCCACACGTCCAATTTAACTTCACTTCGTGCAAATAAATAAAACAGGTTTTTAAATAAAATCCCAGATAGCAAGTATTTCCAGACGAATGGGTGTATTCACACCGTACTTTTAGCCAGCCATTTTTCATAACATAAGAAGCACAACGATGTCAAGGTTATCTAATAATGTCTGACTGGATCGGCAAAAAGAGAAAAAGTCCAACAAACACGGAATTTCTAGATCAAAGCTAATGGTACTCTCATCTCCAAAGACAGTCTGTTCCTGTTAGGCCAACTCTTATCTCATTCGGATTATCTCGGAAGCAGTCGCGGCTCCGATATGACATTCGGATTGGCTTCTCAACACAGACGGCAAGCGTGGTGATACATTCGAGTAGATTGCGGGCTCATTCAAGACCCGTCCACACCTACTGGCACAGTCTATGCCGACAACAAAAACCCGAGCGTACAAATAACCGCCGAGGATTCTTGAGACTTCTTTACGTTCGATATTAATCCACGTCATAAAGGGATGCTCTCAATATGAGATGCATTCTCCGACTGTCTGCGATTCTGGCGTAGTTCTCGAGAAGTGCTCTCCCCTTGGGAACCTTAGACTACCGTCTGGGGGTCGTTCAGCTATTGAAGAACTGGTCACGGGGGACGGTCAATGCCAAAACATACGTCATGGACATTTCTTGCTTATCTTACAGGAACTGTGCTATCGCTACCAATTTTCACGGTTACATCTGGAAACACACCTTTAACCCTATCCCTGCTTGGGAAGCCATGAAGAGAAATGTATGGATTTAATCCAGTAGGAAAATGGTTAATGACACATTGCAAGACTTCCTATACTATCATAATGAAATCTTGGTTGGGTTCCGTTTCTCTTAAATATCATGATATATCTGTGTTTCAGAATCACGATCTGTGTGGTTGAATTAGCACAACTCCCACACAATCAATTACAGCGTTCTCTGACCTTTTGTTTCTGAATATGTGCGTCTACAGATTTATTGGAAAATGAATCTTGTGTAAAGTTAAATTAAGGAAAAGTATCAGTCATCTGAGATGATAACAAAAACCGCGTAATGCGATACTGAAACATGTGTTTCCTTTAAAAGTAATAATAAAATGGCTTACGACGTGCATTACTCGCCTCTTCAAGTCTTTTGTATAGCTTATATTCTACGATAACCAGAAGACCAATTTACACGTGTTTTAATTAATCCATTAAGATATCGTCTTAATTGATACTCTACTGAAGAGTAGCGTTCCCATATTAGGCATATAGCATATTCGCGTTTTATATGCGAATAATACTTGCACATTTCTTAGTTCTTCTACTATAACATTGTTAGAGTAGTTCAACAAGAACGTCTATGAAATCTAAAGACAAATGGTTGGAAGCAAGGTTCCACCGGTATACAATGATAATGGCAATTTCCAACATGAATATGTAAAACTATCCTTGATTGGTTAAAGTATCTGCGTCGTACTTTGATCTTGCATTATGTTACGTTATGGAACCTCCGTCTGAGATGGCACACTAAGACAAACTGGTTACTTGTCTCGTGTATACTAACCTGTATGTGCGCTCACGGGACATGGATCCAGTCCACCTATAAGGGAAACGCTGCAACATCCTGGTCCTGAGATTACGAAACCTTTGTGAGTATGTCTGTATGCTCAACTCACGTGCTATGAACAAAGACATGACGTTTTATGAACAACATTCTGATTTGAGTATGAAATCGTACTCAGATAAGTTTCGTAATCTCGGGGCCTGGTTCCCGATCACGTGGCACCGCTGTACAGCATAGCGGAACAACGTGACCGGGAACAAGGATGACGATCCGAGAGTGTTTGACATATTACGTATACGTGACAATAACCATAAAACTAGTCCTACTATACAGCATACTTGTTCACAAACGTTTCAGAACGTCACAGGTATTTTAAACTTACGAAAACCTATACGGTGACAGAATAAATAAAGGAATGGCTGGAAACTTTGCATTGCTGAAAAGGTAACTCGCGAAAATTAATCTACAAGACGTAATAAACCCTGATTTACGATATACAGTAGTAGGTTAAGGGGTTAAGTTATGCTGCGTTACACAGTACATATCACTACAACTACATGCAATATACACATATAAACTAGTAAATTTCCTAGACTAGTAGGCCTACATATCCATCGTTTACAAGCTTGACTGTACGGTAATATGAACATGGAAGTGTGAAATGATTAATGATTGTATTAGAAGAATAAGGAACAAATATTAACATGTAATCTCAATTGACACTAACACTGTTTGGTGGTCTATATTTTACACGCATTTCCAATGTCAGATGAAAAACAGTAATTTCTCTGATCAAGATGAAAATTGATTGCGCACAGAGCAAAGGTCATGTGACCTGTCACGTGATGTCAGATACTATATATTTGAAGCCTCCCTTTATTTATGGTGTCCTCGCATGTATATAATAATTTGGGATAACATGGGTAATTTATCGCTTAATGCGACTGATGTATTTTCAGCTGTTTAGTGTTGGACACTGGATGAGAACCTGCAGCAAAATGTCTGTGAGAGAGTTGCTTTAAATGTCACCCATACTCGAGTACTAGACTCCATAACTTCTCTAAGTTGTGGTACTGACCCTGTAAGGAAGCAATATGAAAATCAGTTCACCCTGATACTGCACATTAAAAGAAAAAAGAAAGAAATATCCAAATGTATCCATAGAATTAAATGTAGGCATATATAATTCACCATGAGATTGCCGATATATCAATATATAAATCTGTAAATAATGTATTTGGATACTACTTCATTATTTTCTTTTAATATACTGTTTTTAATATAAGTGTTACTCAAATATTAAAATCGTACTAAAAACATATTTCTTAAAGAGAAATAAAACATTGGAAATATAATCTCAACGGTGTTCCCATACAAAATATGGGTACAATTATTATTATTAGTAGTAGTAGTAGTAGTAGTAGTAGTAATAGTAGTAGTAGTAGTAGTAGTAGTAGTAGTAGTAG